>JACDRQ010000518.1:0-37462 GCA_013841215.1 Hycleus cichorii
ACAATATATCGATAGCTCTTATACATTTTGTATAATTGATAAAAATTTGAACGAATCTAAAACGAAGTGTAAAAATGGTGGATGCGCCGAAATAGTTATAAAACTTGAAAAATCGATAAAAAATACTAAAATCAATGTAATTATATATTATTTAGTATTAATTGAAAGCTTATTAATTCTAGAATGCACCAATATTAATGGTTTTAATATATTTTTTTTAATTTTCCAAATATCGACAATTTTCTAGTCAATTGTAGATTAAGATAGTCGTTAACTTTTATAGTTTTTCATTTAAAAAATCAATAAGTCATCATTATTACACATCAATTTAAAGAGAATTTTTCACGCTATCCAACAGTAGAAACTGAACTCGAAGAATTTCGATAGTTTTCCAGAAAATCCAAAAAAATCGATTAATACGCCACTGGTAGTCTTACCACATGCATAAATCAATTATTAATAATGGCGGATTCGCCAGAATCTCTCTCTCTCGTAGACACAAAATAATTTAATTACACATCTTGAGCCGAACCACATTGGCTTGTTTCATTCACCGATTAATTAAATCAATTGATTTCCACTCACTTGTATTTCGATCTTAAATTTTGTATTGTTGTCGAATTTCTAAAACTAGAGACTAACATTCAAAACGAACGAATACAAATCGCCTCCAATCCATTAATTAATCGATTAATTTTGCATTGGAAACAATAAACATACCGTACTGGCGATTCGTTCTAAAAACATTCAATATACTGCACCGGCGATTCGATCTAGAAACTAAATAAATCTCTTTCTGTTGTGCATCAATAATGTACGAACAATTGAATTGTATGGCAATAGTTGATATGTTATAGTTTCGAATTGCCAATAGTGTATATTAAAGAGACTTGTTTATATATTTATAGCTCCCTACTATTTCTGTCTTTACTTGTTGATTTCAGGAGTGCTGAACGAGAATTTTCAGTTGAATACCAGCCACCTTTTAACTATTTTCAAATACAATTCCAATTCTATTATTAAACAATTAAATTAAATTAATTAGAAGTTAACAATTTGCAAGCCATTTCCATTGTGTTGACTAATTAAAAATTAACAAATCAACAAGAATTCTAATTAAAACTGAATAACGTACGAAATACACGCAACTATAAAGAATTAATGGCAATCCATCAGTTGTTATAAACGTTTTATTATCGTTTATAACGAACAAGGTGAGTTCTCATTATAAACAGTCGAAATTTTTATTAATATTGTTGTTATTTATAAACAAAAACCAGCCTACTATGTTTGTGTGTCTGAGTGGTCTATTTATAGAGATTTCTTCGTTACGGCCCTGAATTCTAAAGGCCGGTCTCACTTGTTTAAATTCGAATGAAAAAATGCCTTCCACTTAAATGTAATTTAATTGGTTATAAATCCGGCAATAACGACTATAATGATGTGTTTTTCTTTTGTTTTTCCCTATATAAATGTGTTTGTGTGTAAAATAATTGATTTAAAATTAGAAAACAGGCGTCTGGTTTTTATTCATTTTTTTCGTGTTTCAATTTTTTATTACAAACGACACGATTGATAAAGATAGATTTATACGGTTTTGTTCGCAATAGACAAAGATCGATGTAGTTTGGTAATTTTTAATTTCCTACCATTGGCAATACAATAAATAAAGATAGACTTATCTGTATTTTATAATGGAAGAGAGAGACGGATATATCAATTACGTTACTAGTGGTTTTTGCGATTGGTAGCACTGTTAAAATTCGAAAAATTACCCACATTAATAACTGACAAAGATAAACGACAAATATTTGAAAAATGATAGACAAAGATGGCAATATTTTTTAAATGGTAATTTTAATTGTCTACTATTGGTAGAAATGATTCGAATTTATCAACTTCTAATAAAGACAGACATATCAAGAACAAACACAATTTGTCTCTTGACATTTTTCAATTGTTTTCTACTTTTTTCTATTACTATAACTGTCATATTGTTCATTTGTTACACCATATAAATGTACGAAACAAATCAAATTTAGATAGACATACGTCGTGTTATCGCACGCCATTTTTTTTATCATCAATGTCTTTGTTTTTCCATGATAATTATAAAAATTATCGATTTTCCTCTTATCACCGACAACCAGACAATGTTTGAACAATAGAGGAAGCCAGAAAAAACAGAACATCGAACGTTTGTCGATTATTAATTACAGAACAAGTAGGCGACGTTAACAAAAATCAATTAGATTTTGAAACAAAAGCTAATCAATTTGCCGTAAGTCGACTAGATTTTGGGTTTATTTAAGTTTTTTTTTTGAGTGTGTGTTTTGTTTCCAAATAATGGAAACAAAGCAGACTTGATCTGGATTATATTTGCAATAAATAAAAAAAGACGGATAGACAAAATAAATTCGAGTGTTTTTTTTTGTTTTTATTGTTATCTATCTATCTCGCTTGCTCATCGTTATATTTTCGTTGAAATATAGCGTGTCAGAAGCGTTAAAAACCTTGTTAGTCTTTCGATGGGGGTTGTAAGTGGTAGTTGTTTAGGGGGGGTTGTTATATAGGGGGTGACTATAGAGAAACTCCTTTATCTTAAATTTAACCCTAGGGAATTTTATATTGGTAGCGACAAACTGGAACAACCAATACTAAAGATCGATTGTTTTCTTTTGTTTCGCTTCCAATGTAACTTAATTATTTTTGTGGCGGGGGAATTGACAGACAATACTGCCAATTTTAATTAAAAATGATAGCATCATTGCCAACAATGATATAATAAAAATACTAAAATTTGTTATAGACAATGTTGCCAATTGTATTTAGATGATAATCGAATCAACATTACCAACAATGGAACAATAAAATCACTAGAATTGCTGGTAGAATTGGTTTGTTGTAATGGAGCGAAAACGGTCCGGCCGTCGTCGCCGTCTAGATAAACCGTTAATGAAACGTTGTAAAGACCTATTTCGACAATTTTTAGCATTTTTATTTAGCAATATTGGTATAATTGGTTTAGTTGTTTGTTATACAGTAATTGGGGCATTTCTATTTCGACATATTGAAAAAAATTACCATATGAAAATATTGAATGAAGTTAATTTAACAAGAAATTTACTAATTAATAAATTATGGAATATAACAATCGATATGAATCCATTTAATGAGAATGATTATAAAAAGGTTATAATTAATGAATTATTAATTTACCAAAATAAAATGGTACAGTATATTTTAAGTGGTTATGATGGTAATGGTGAAGATTATTCAACAAAATGGAGTTTTGCCGGCGCATTCCTATATTCATTAACTGTTATTACTACAATTGGTAAGTGGCAAAATTCAAATTTCCCGCCTATTACCCATAACTACAAACCCACCATAAGTTGGCCATGTTTTAGTTACATAGATTGATAGCCAAATTCCCCAACTATACTTGGCGTTATAACCATTTCTAGATCGATTAATTGTAGCCCTACATTGTACGTTAGATGTTCGTACAGTTTTGTTAAACTAATTGTAGCCCAATTTCTACCATTTATCACCCGTAAAAATAGCCTAATTGTAGCTCCATCCATCTTTTACTGGTTCCATTATTACAGATAAAAGTTCTAATATTAGTTCCATAATGTTGGCTTAATAATGTCTATTTGTAGTTCGTATTTTAATTAGTTTGTGAATTTTAATTATTATGATTAAAGTTTTAATGAAATCCATTAATGTTTCAAAAGCGATAATACCCTATACATATAACAGTATACCTAAATATATCTACAGTGTGTACAAAGTTGGCTGTGAATTAGTACCGTAGTGTCGTAGATTGGTTCATATTTAACTAAATTTGACATTTGTTAATGTCATTTTAATATGCTCGAAACAAGCTACGACATTAAATATATAAATCATAGCCAACGCGGTACAACGGTATTTTATATCGCAGTTGGCTGTGCCTGGGTTATGTACCATTAGAGATGTATGAATCAATCTACGACATTCTATAATCAAAACATCTACTTTAGAGGTGATTTATAGTTGTATACCCTGTATAGTATGTGACAATGTTGCACGAATATCAAAAAAATCCCTTTCACCCTTATTTGTTTATTTTTACACAATTTTAAAGGGGTGCAAATCGTATAAATTAACTCAATTTTATTATCTTTCCCTCCATTATTATTTTTATTTGTTTCATTGTTCGTCTTTTATTCACATTTTCGTTGATTTTTTTTTGTTTCTGCTTACCACCTCTGTTTTTTGTTTTTTTGTTTTCTAAATTACGACTAATTTAAACGAGTTAGCATTTTTCAGAATGACTTAACTCATTAGTGTTGCTGTCCTTTTTTAATTCTCTGTCTCTCTTTGTTTGTTCGTCTCTCTATTGTTTCTCTGTATGTCGTTATCTTTGTCTGATACACACAGGTGGACGAGGGAAGTGTTCATTAATTATGAAATATTCCCGGTCTTTTTCGAATATTTTTGTTTCTTTTGTTGTTTCCTTTGTTCTGCTGTTTTTTTTTAATTTAACAGAATGTAACGCTTCTATCTCTTTTTCACCTAACTAAAGTTACTGTTAAATAAGCAAAGTAGGCTTGGAGAGTTTGTCAATTTATGTCGCAGTTGGCTGTGAATTAGTTGATGTATTTTTCAAGTGTTCGAACGAAGCTACGACAATGCATCCTAAATACAACGCCAACTGAGAAACACACTAGTGTATATAAAATTAAGGTATGTTCACGATGGAGTTTCCATAGCCAACTTAATCTTTAGAAAAACTTCAATTTTTCGTGTATTTTAATAAAGTCTGAATAAAGTTGAACAATGGATTTAATATAAAATCGAATAATTTAAATTTTACGTTATTTAATTGTAGAATTTGTGGTTTTTTTTCTGTATAAAAAATTCGTATTAATAACTCGTTTATAACTTTCGTCGGGCAAGTTAAATATAATAATGGAACCTAATAAAAAATCATAATCGCTGAACTTTCCAGCGTGCCTTAAGGCTGAATAAATTCTCTCAAAATGAAAGTTTAAATTTCATCACAGAGTTGGCCACGATTTCGGTTAGATTGCCGTTCAGTTGTTTGTCAATTGAGCAAATTGTCAAAGTACGAAGCTAGCTACGACCCGATTCAACAGTACCATCGCCTACTCGAAGTCAAATCGTATTGAAAACACAATACAGGGTGCATTTTGATAGATTGTTAGAAAAATTGAGAAACTACCCTTGTATAATAATTTCGTAGTTCAAACAACTTCCTTTATAGGGGTAGTACACCCTATTTTCTTCTATTGAAATTTTGGATTATATGGCAGTTTATCTATAGTTTTTGAGTTGTTTTCACCCTAAATTCCATAATTGTCCACCCCCTTAGGATGCTTCTATCGCGCCGTCAATCAAGACATCCTGTATGCGGTTTTTAATGCAGAGTTGATGCCTGAAATCCCCCAAATTTCGATTGTAAATGGGGAATTACAAGAATGGTGGATGCGTCGGGTAAAATTTCTTAACTTATTCCACCTTATTGGCAATTTGAACAGATCAAAAGCTGATAGAGAGTTTAATATTCAAGCTCCAGTTTTAAAACAAGAATTTTCATCTAATTTCCACTTTAATTCATGACTCTTTTGAGAGGAATTCGATTGATCTTCACCATAAAAATTCGCAATAAAAACAAGCAGAATTAAATTGTGCCCGGTTCAAAAATATTAATCGTAGACGATTATAATTCGACTGTCGGTAAAAGGTGAATTTACAGCGAATCTAATAGGAAAAACTGTTACAATTCCCAACTGGGAAATTACACCCCGAATGGAAGCCGTTAAAGTCGCCGAAATGGCAAAGAAATACACCGAATTGCCCCAATTATGCCCCATTTAAATTCCCTTAATTGCAGTCATTTCGAATATTAGAAATTTGACTTGTTTTAAGCCACACTCGCAAAAATCCAAAAACCAACAAAATTACATTGTGTTGACGTAAAAATCGTCGCGACTATTAACTTAATTACCTTCAAGTGGGCTTTAATGGTGAATCGATCGGTTGAGGGTTGAATAAAGTGGTGGAAACATTATTAAAACGTCATTTTGTGTGTAGGAATTTGTATTGAATTTGTTCTAGAAGAAAGCATCAAATGAATTGGAAATAAATTCAGTTCATTTATAGATTTTATCAATTCTGGTAGAGTTTTTTATGGAGAATCGTGGGGTGAAAACGAGAAAATTCCACGTTTGTCCATTTTGAAGATATAATATTTTGAAATTATTGCTGTAAAAAGGTGAATGCGCTAGAATATTTCACAATTATATCAAAATTAGGGTTGTAATAGGGGTGAGTTTGGTATTTTCTGCGAGTAAAATTGATGAAGATTCGTGGGGTGAAAACCCCAAAAGTCTACGATGTATAGTTTTATAGCTACAGCCGTTTAAAATTTGTAAGTGTAAAAATGGTGGATGCGCCGGGAGATTTAGTATTGTAACAGATAATAAAAAAAGCGATTGTATAAAAACTAAAATAGCTACAAACCCGAATTTGGTCTAGTTTGAAAATAAATTTAACAAGGAATTGAAGGGTGAAAACCGGAATAGTCCATGATTTGTAATTCTCTAATTGTAGCTCTTCAAACTTTGGAAATTGCAAAATAATTGATTTATTTTCCAAAGAATAAACTCACTTTTCTGGTTAAACCAACTCAGCTACGAACGTAAATTTTATTTCCTATTAAAGAATAATTCATAGGGAATTTGGTGGTGAAAAGCCCCCAATTTATAGTTCTAAAGCTACAGTCTTTTAAATATTAAAGCTTATAGAAATAGTGAATGCGTCAGGAGAATTTTCATTTGACTCGAAAATAAAAAAGCTGCAATTTTCCAACAACTAAAATTCCATCAAGCTTCACTTTAGTGTCGTTTGATAGTAAATTTACTGAAGAATCTTCGGGTGAAAACCGCAATAATCTACGACTTGTAGTTCTGTCGTTATAGCCTTTCAAATTTTGCAATTGCCATAATCGACTCGTTTCCAATAAAACTTCAATTCTGCTAAAACAAGCTACGCTACAGATGTGAATTTGACGTCTTTAGAAAGTAGAATTTAAGAGGAATCTTGTGGTGAAAACCCCAATCGGCTACGATTTATAGTTCCACAGTTATAGCCGTTTAAATCTTGTAAAGTATAGAAATGGTGGATGCGCCGGGACAATTGTAATAAAATCGGTTAATTTATACCAAAAATCCTATTTTAATTGAACGAAACTTGATTGAAACGTAATCTTCTAGACGAAGATACGATTTTTAATTGTAAAACTGGTCAATATTGAAGTTGTTAGTGTCGAATTGGTGGAGGCGCCGGCTTTAAAGTCAGTCGTCTTTTTGCTCACTAAATTCTAAATAAATCACACTCTAATAAGCCTCTTGAATCACTTAAATCGGCTTGTTTCTAATCTAAAGCGCTTATTCTTCTCTTTTATAAACGACCATCAAAATAAAAGATTAGGAATTGAAAATTATGTTTAATATACAGGGTGTACAATCACAATTTCATATCAAAGTTGGCTGTGAATTCTGTCTTTGTTTCATTCAAATAGACGTCAGAAAACCACAAATATGAATGAAATACATAGCCAACTATGATAATCGAATAGTTGCTATTGGATCAATAGAAAAGAAAAACACAGTTGGCCTTGATTTTGGCGACTAGATTGATATTTTATAATGATTTTGTCTCAATTCTCACCCCCACACTTGAATTTTTATCAATTAAGGGTTGAAAACAGAGTGCACTTTATATAATACGATTATCTAGGGGTAAATGAAGGTAAGAAAAAGTGATAACTGTTGAAAAACAGCAACAACAAACTCTACAATCACCTCATCAATATTCAAACAAGAGGGTTGTGAGGATAAGTGGTGGAAAGTGAACAAGGGATGAATCAAACGGGGCGGGCGAGGGGATGGAAAGCAGACAAAAAAATATCGAAATAAACGAGCAAACATATCTTTTGGAACAAATTAAAAATAATGATGTGTCAAATATGTCGAAGAATTTGCCTTATGTCAATCAAAACAAACAATACAACCCTCCAGAATCGAACAAAACACAACGAGAAAAACAAACGAATAAAAAATTTGATCTAGTATACTGTGATATAGTAACACTACTGTTTTTCATTCAATAATTACGATTAATTTCATTGGTTGATCGATTCTTGCCAATTATATCGTCTAGTTGGCCATGTTTTTGAAAGGTAGTATCGTAGATTGATTCATACACATACCAAATGTCAAATTTAATAGAGTATGAAGAAAGCTGCGACATTATCTAAGCCACAGCCAACTGAGAGCTATTTGATGTATTCTAACCTAACATTAATTGACCAATCGCCGATGGCGCTATGACATTTATGCATGATTTTTAGGTTATGGTAACGTATCCCCGCATACTATCGAGGGTAAAATTGTGACAATAATCTATGCAATAATCGGTATGCCATTGTTTCTATTGTATTTATCGAATATTGGCGATATAATGGCGCGCTCATTCAAATGGATCTATGCCAATTGTTGTCTATGCCGATGGTGCCCGAATGTGGCCCGAAAACGGGCCGAACGCCGCCGTTTACGCCAATTGGCCATCGAGCAGCAACAACAACAACAACTAGATGGCGCCGATTTCATTGAAGACGATGACAGTAGCGAAGTGAGTATTGTGCGCAATTGTACTGCGCAATCATAGGGGCGCCAAATTTGAAATTCTACCAAATTTATAGCAACAAGATGATGATATTAGTGAGGATACTTATGATATTCAAACTGTAACAGTACCGGTGACCATTTGTTTAATGATAATGGTGGGGTGAGTCCGGATAATTTTACAACCCTCTAGGGGTTGGTTATTTTTTTGTATTTTTAGGTATATTTGCGGTGGTGCTTTATTGTTTTGTAAATGGGAGGAATGGGAATTTTTAGATGCCTCATATTTTTGTTTTATCTCATTAAGTACCATTGGTTTTGGTGATTTGGTACCAGGTGATAAGATTTATGGACATAGTGAAGATATTGTTGGTGAAGTATTAGAATTAAGTTTTATATTTTGTTCAATGTATTTAATGTTAGGGATGGCATTGATTGCTATGTGTTTCAATTTAATGCAAGTAAGTCCAATTTTACACCCCCTACCCCTCTCAATTTTCAAAGGAGGGTTGAAACTACCCCTCTATTCGTCTGTTGTTAGGAGGAAGTTATTCACAAAATTAGGACAACTGTCAGAACTGTGAAATATATCCTACGTTGTAACAGATGACGATCGACCTAAATTTATATGTATGTATAGAAATAGAATAGTAGGCTGCGAGCGTCTATTACACCACCAAAAACCGTACGCTAATACATAAATGGGGTGAAATAAATGGCGACCATCTGGACTTGAATGGTTTCATTGAATTGAAAGTATTGAATGTAAGTGTTTAAAAACCTAAACAACCCCCAATTTCCACCCCCACCCCATTCGTCACCCTCCAAATTCTAACCTTAATTAACTTCATGAAATAAGATATATAATTGTGGTTAAGATCACTTTACTACCGCACTAACTATTATTAACAACCCCTTAAATTATAATTTAGAAGAAGAGATTAGGGGTTGTAACTTATATAAACGAGCAACAAGTCAAATTGGATCGAATTATATACAGTTTCGTTCACTAATAATAATAATAGTAATAATAATAATAATAATAAATAGACAACCCCTTTGCTTTAAATGAAAGAGTAAATAAATGTAACAAGTAAACCAAATATAATTTAGCAACCCCTTTGCGCTTGTACATTTCCACCACCACCACTACTGCCGCCACTGTTAGTCGAATAATTCCACCACCTACCGTTAAGTAGTAGCGAGCGAACTACCCTTGGTGTATAAGCGTGGAAATTTGCGAATTTATCGAAAAACCACCCCTAAGTGTTTGAGAGTGTTTGGTGGAAATTTGTTCGACAATTTTCCGCGGACAGCAACAAATCAAGGTCAGTTCTAAATATAGAAATATAGAAAAAAATAATATCCAAAATAGAATTGTTTTCATCCCCTATTTTCGTTGGGATTATTGTGCGGAAAACGTTCAAGTGGGTGAACAACTATCCGAAAAAAAAATTGCCACAACTAAATCACCCCTTTATTACCGTCGTATATCAAGTTAGGCAGTTTTGGTATGTTAGTGGTGTCTTGAAATTGAATTATTACCACCTTACTTTTCTTCAAAGGGGATGAAAAGTGTATCATCGTCACGGTTTATTTTTTACTTTTTATATTCGTATCAGATAAACATTCTTGTTGACAAATTACCACCTACCAATTCTGCATGTGTATATGTATTTCAACCCTCTTGTAAGATTATGTGACCGGAATTCGAAATTAGGGGGTAGTTAATTGTGTACAATACACACATACATACTTATAAGAGGAAGTTGGGAAAAAATTCAACCCTATTTTAGCCGTTATCCGACAAATACTCAAAACTTCCCCTATTTCTATAAATATCCCCTTTTTCTCTAGGGTATGTATTCAATCATCTTTTGTGCCAGCTTAAGGGTTGAAATCGAATAAAAATGGTCTCTTTTCTGTTGTTTCTTACCCATGTATTGTTGATGGAATATAAATATTTATTTGAATATTGTTAGTAATGAGGGAGAAAACAAATGCAAGAATAAAATAAGGGTTGTTCTTTACTAAAGAATAACGATAAAAAAAATTGAAGATAAAACAACTTCAACTATCAATGATGCGTCTCGATTGTGTTGTTGACACAGCACACTTGATACAACAATATTTTGATAAACGTTCCTGTACCAGTGATTCTAAAACAATCTTGATGTCGTATTGAAAGGGTCAGAAATGATAGATGAGCCACTTGAAACAAAAAAAATTTAAGTATCACTGGTATATTTATTCAAGTATAAAACTATTGAGAACCACTGGAATTCAATGATAAGAATTCTCAAATTGAGTACCACTGGTTTGTTCTACTTAATGATCCATTGATAATAAATTTGAAATATCACTGGTTTATTTCTAGACAACACAATACAAATAGAATTCCGTATTCCAGTGATTCTAAAACAATATAGGTATATGCAGTCAGCAGTTCCAAAACAATTCATTTATAAGAATGTTGGGTATTCTTTCAAATTTTTCTCAATCTAGTGCCACTGGTTTTGTTCTGCTTAGAATTCCAGTGATTCTAAAACGTAACAAAAATAAGAAATCATTATCAGTAGTATTAAAAATGTTTGCATTTATTTTTGGAAATAGCAAAGCCAAAACATTTTTATAAGCACTTAACTTCAAATTTATTAAATCTTTAACCAGTGGTAGAACAACAATCATACAGGGTTTCTAATGGTGTTTTTTTTAAATCGATAAAGATCAGTGGCACCAAAAAGTTTCAACCCTTATTTTCTATAATGACATCGTATCAGATCGTTGATATTGTTGGAATTCGTTAAAATGGAAAAAAATCGGTAAATCATCTACCCTTTAGTTTTTACAACCCTTCTCTATTTATACTACCCCTATAATAATAACAATAACAACAACTAATGCTGTTAACTTATTGAAAGACATAAATTACAATTTAACGAGGGGGTGAAAACAAGATGAAATTGGTGCCGCACAGTAGTAAAGGAGGGATGAGACAATCAAACCAGAAGTCATAAAAATGTTATAGAAAAATCGTAATTTATATGTAAAAATCGAGGGGTTGTTATTATTATTTTTACTACCCCCGTTTATCAATAATCGTAAAACTGGAAATTGCGAAAAAATCAAATCAAACATATAATATTTCGTTTGGTTTATTAAAAATTTACGTAATTGTCAACAGGGGTTGTTTTCTGTTGATTTTTTAAGGGTGCCGGGGTTGTTAATAACGACCATCATCTCTGTCTGAATGTTTTTCCCTTTTATTCCATTCCAATTTCACCCCTAATATTATGTTGACTTATGTTTTTAATGAAAAAAGCCGTACCGGTTTCGGTCCAGCTCGTGCAGTTGGCTGTGTCTTTATTGCATGAGTCGTAGATTAGTTCATATGTTACCAAATTTAATTTTTGTTAATCGTGTTTTTTTAAAATAGTCGAATTAAGCTACGACGTAACGTTTCAAACATGCAAGGCCAACTCCATATAATTGTTAAATTAGCCGAAATCGGTCCTCATCATTATCAATAATTGACAATTTGACGTCATCATTAAAGTAAACAAGTGCCAATCGGACGTGAATAGATGATAGAATTGACATTTGAAGGGTCTCTTCTAGATAGAAAGAGATAAAATGATTTATTATAAGAATTAGAAGGAGATGAACATAGATAGATAGATAGAAAGTCCATTCTATGGTCAGATTGTTAACTCAATTATTATAAAACCACCCCTACATTCGTATACATATATAGTAGAACATCCCTTAATTCTAATCAAAATACTAATACATCCCTACAACCCCTTTACTAATTACTAAGATTGTGTTGTAAATTTTGTTGGTTAAACAATTGATAAATATTACAAAACCCACCCCTTTTAACATTAATCCAAAATAACAAGAATACCCACACATATTTCATTTAGAATTAACCCCAGATTTCATCCCCTCGTCATATATTGATAGATTATAAAAATCGCATTTTGTAAATTAAAAACTACCCTTTTGTATTTTAGATAATCTACAAAAAAACTTGTAAAATGGAAACAGAAGAATCAATAAACAATATCTACCCTTAAATTTTATTTATTTTTAAACACTACCCTTATAGTATTAAATTTGATAATTATTATTACAAGTAGTTGTAATAATATTAAGGGGTGCAAAATCAGGTTATCTCAAGACAATAGTTAAATGTAAACATAAGTTAAGGAGGGTTGAAGGTTTAAATAGGGGTGGCGTTTGTTGTTGTTATAGTATTGTTGACGAAAATGTGATAAACTAGTAGTAAAAGCCACCCTCAACTATCACCATTATTATTATTATTATTATGAAATTTAAGTTTCTATTGATTAGGGGTGGTTTTTATTACCACCACCACCCCGAAAAAAGAAACAACTCGAATATCGTTCGAGTTTTCGATTAGTTTTCTAGCAATTCTTGGCAGGAAAGTAATCAAAAGGATCTAATAAGGGTGGTGGTTGTCTCTTGACAATTTTTAGTGATTTTTTTTCGATTTCCACCCCCGTCGATCTATTTTTATCTACTTCAATGTCAAAAAAACAACACACGAAATCCTTTAAACATTTAATGTCGGATGTATATGTAAGAACGAGTGGTATGTCGTTAAGGTTATGAATTATTTAAAAGCAACCACCACCCTTATCATCAACAACCCCTATTTTATTACCCTTATAGTATAGACAACGTCGAAAGAAAACGAAACGAGAGAAAAAACTTTAAATAATATATGCATGTATATGGAACATTCTAAGTACATGTACAGGGTTGGTTGGTTGGTACGTTGAGGAAATGGAAATCATCCCTTGTTTTCTTACAAACATATTTTTAATCTTAAATTTATTAGAAACAAAATTAAAAACGACAGGAAATTTGTTTCTTTAATGTTGGCAAACCTTATTCGTTCATTATCTTTATTAAACATAGATGGCTATGGAAAGTTGTTATATTTATTGTCCAACTGTACTTTTAGTGCCAACTTGATACAATAAATGTTACCAATTTAGTTACAATTATCCTATATAGGTGGCTGGGGAATTATATTTTATTTATTAGTAGAGCGCTGTGAGTGTTACCAATTTGAAACAAATAAATTGCTACCAACTGACAATTATTAAAGTTACTAAATTGTAAACAATTATTACAACTTAAGATTCTAAATTTAACTAAATACAAACAACATTATTGCCAACTTTACAAGTTAATTGTCACTAGATGACCTGTGATTGGTCACTTTATTACCAATTTTTAAAAATAAATGTCACTAGAATAATGTTTTCAATTATAAAACAATAATTACCATAAATAGGTTATAAATTTACATATATATGTTGTTTAATATACTCAATTCATATACACAAAATATCTGGATGGTGATATAAATTTTACATTGTAGTGTGTAATATTTTAATCAAAATCATCTATCACTTAATTTACAACAGTATCTCTGTTTTCAACCCCCAACCCCTAAATTAAAACCCTGTAATTTCCATACCACCAACCCTTACATGTATAACAAATCTATGTATATTCGTGTTCATTTCACAATAATTTCGAATTATTTCAACCGATAACCACAGCGGCGACTCGTGAATAAACACTATTTTCATTTTAAATTTCCCTCTCTATTCCCATCGTCTTTGTATTATTCTCTTTGTCTATCCTATTACCATTTCTTATTTACTATCTTTGTCTACTTGTTTGTATTCGCCATCTTTTAAAATGGCGTCCTTTGCAATGTTTCCGATGACGTACCACCACTGATAACAATTGATATCGTTAGTGACTTGTTTTTTCTATTGAATTTGATTCGACATTAATTAACAAAACAAAATAAACAAAAACAAATCGAATTTCCAATTGTTTCAAATTGACAATTTTTATTATAATCCATTCTAGTTTTTAATTAAATAACAATTGAATAATTAAATTAGTGCTACAACTATCCAATATTAAATTTTTGTTAAATTAAAGTGAGGTTATGTTTGAATAATAGATGCGCTACATATAGCCGTCATTATTCGAGATTGAATTCAATCAAAAAAAAGAACGAGAGCACTATTTGTAGCCTCTATTGAATTAATTTAATCCAATTATTTCGACGAAATGAAAATTGAAAGAAAAACGAAACAAATGAAGCATGAAGTGTGAATATAAAAGTAGCTTTTCTTTTTTAATTAATTTATTCGACAATAATTTTTAATGTTCTTATTAATGGAAATTTCTCGGAAGATGTGATTTGAATATTCAACAATTTTCCAACAAAATCGAACAAAAAAACAAACCCTATCACCTGATTATAAATATTTCAAAATGGCCGCTACACATAAAATGTTAGGTTAGAATACGGCAATTTTCCAAAAATATAGATGGCTTGGAAACTCAATTGTTTCAATATGTCCGCTACTAATGACGTATTGAAGTTAGGTTAGGATACGGCCATTATGATTTTGCTAACTATGAAATTCAATAAATACGAGTTGTATCGAAAAAAAAACAAAGCTAGCTTTGAATGCGAACAGAAGAAAAGGAAACAATTGATGAATGAATCTTTTATGTGTAAGGGTTGAATATTGTGCTGTCATACAATTGACAAGTGGCAGGTGTCAATGATATAATCGCACCCCTATCACCACCACCACCTGAAATTCACCCTTATAACCCCTAAATCGAATGATTTATGAACGTTGGCGGTTGACAGAAATAGGAAAAATTACATTGAATCTGTCAGATCATAGTTGGCATTCATTAATTTCATTTATTTTATAACAAAACATGGTGATATGGAACAAGAACACACCCCTATGTAAACAAAACAAATTCTGTCATTAACAACCAATCGTTTCACACAAACATCGATAGATTAACGAATAAGTTGTGTGTCCTTGACTATTCAAATCTGATTGGTTAATTCCAACCAATCAACACATTAATGTCAATTTATTGGCGAATAAAATCGACATCCTTGAACATTCAAATCCGATTGGATGGTTTCAACTAATCAGCAAATGGGTATATAATTTTTAGATTAACGACTCAATTAAAATGGACGATCTGGAAAAGGTGGAGACTGGTGGGGGATGATAATTGAAGTTTAATTATTTTTACCGAAAAAACGGCCAACAAAAAATAAATCAATAAGGGTGTGAAATAAAGGGGTAGGGGGTAGGTGAAATTAGGGTAAAATCGATTGGTACAAATTACTTTGATTATCTTGAAAGTTTAATTTATAGTTCGGTAAGGGTAGGTGGAAATCGGGGGGTGGTTGAAATTTCGTAATTAATGCACACAATATTCTCTACACTAATTTTAATTGCAACTAGTGACTAATTATAGCGCACATACACATTTATGTGTGTATACATATCAATAGAATAGGGGTTGATTTAGATAATGGTTCACCGTGATTAGATTCGTTTTAAGGGATGATTTTTACCTGTGTCTATAATTATCTGAGTTGCCATTAAACAATTAGTAACAATACTAGGGTTAATAGTTTGTAAAATTTAATCATAAAGATCAAAGATAGGGTAAATTTATATTATATATAAGAGGGTGGTTTTGAGAGGGTGTAGTAAAGATGGATATAAAAGGATCTCGATTCAAATTACATAAATGGATAATAATTGGATTTACTACTGTAACAAAACTCAATTGTAACAATAGCCACCCTAAATTAAATCAACCCCTTATAAATTTAGTTACTTAGAAGAAAAGGGGGTGAATTGTTAGAAAGCTAAGGATATATCAAAGCTGACACAGCACACTATCATCATCATCATCAACGTAGTTGTCGTCGTCTGTATCACTTGAGACACTATTTCTACCACCCTTATTCAATAAGGGTTGAATAGAGGATGTTGTACAGTACAAGGCGGGTGGTAGAGAAGGGTGCCAATAGCCCATTAGAAAGTGCTGGTGATGACGAAAAGAATTGCAAATCAATTCACAATTGTAATGGTTTTTGTTTCGTTGTTGAAAAATTAAGGGATGAAATTCAACAAAAAAAATTAGAGAAAAAAACCCAAGACTCTTACCCTTTATGTTACAACTTAATTGACAACAACTTATTGATAAGAATAGCCACTTATCGAACACCCTTATTATGTTGCACACAATTCAATTGGATATCGACAAAAAGGGGTGGTTATTTGTGCCATTGACAATTGAATCATTAATTTTAAACATCTAGTAGCGCACGTTAAATGCTTAGCTTGCTAGATATAAAGAATGACCTTGAAAATTTTCAAAAATCTCGTCATCCAATAAAATCCATAGCCTACTATGAAATAAACAAGTAGTGTACACCTTTTTAGCGTATTTGGTTATTTTCTGGGGATGTTTTAGAATTTCCAGCAACCCTTAATTTACTCACCCCATTTCTACAAAGATTTGTATACGTTCCAATGGGAATTGTACCATCTATCTTATAAACTAGCACACTTGATCTAAACGACAAGTCTAGTGGAACAGTTGAAATTTAGCAAAAATCAATGATTAGGATCCACCCTTTTTACAATTCTACCCTTAATATTAAATTTTAATATTATATATGTATAAACTACCCTTAAAAGACGAACAAAAAAATTGAATTTATATGTGTATGAGAATAGAGCGAAATTTCACTGAATTTCTCAGTGTCTCTTATCTAACAGTATACAGGGTGGCATTTTGATTAATTGATAATAACAACAGTTGATAAACGACTCATCATTACCCTTGTTACTTCAACTTTACATTAAATAATAACAATAACTAAACATAAATTTGATTAATTTTTGTGAAACAACAACCGGGCAACCAACCCCTAAATTTCCACCCTTTTGTGATAGTTTTAACAAATTTAAAAAGATAGAACAATAGAAAAATATAGTAGGCGGCGAAAGAAACAGACAATATGTTCAACTGTCCGTACGGACGACTAGATTTGAATAGAATTAACAATTGAACACACCCCTATACAGTAAGACCATTTTTTTTCAATGCACTGAATTAAATTGTGGATAATTATGAGACAATTGAGTAAGGGGTAGTTTTTTTTTGCGTCGCATCTTCTTACAATGTTGATTTAATTAAATAGAAAACGCGAATAAAGCCGTCTTGTAGATTTTTATCATTTCTACCGTTTTGTTGCAAGATTACACAACCCTCTAAAGTAATTTACAATAATTAAGTTAATTAGGAGAAAAATATAAGGGTATATGAGACGGAGGGTAAATTAGAATGAAAATGAGAGAATAAAGTTAATGAGTTAGGTGATAAATCAACTTTAAATCATCATAACTCCGACAATTTTTGAGATAATTCAACAAATCAAATGACGATAGAAAGCTCTTTTATTCAGCTATCGATTGCTGGGTTGCTCAATTTTTAATTGTACTCCACCGCTTAGTTATGGATTTATTTCTCCAACAATGTATAAATCCAGCGTTGAAAATGGTGGAGGCGCCGGGTAAAAATCCATTTTTAAATAATGATAACTTTATCAATTTTTAAGATATTTTTACGAATCCAGTAGCAATCGAAAGCCCTTTTATTTTACTATCGATTGATGATTTATTAGAATTCCAACTATACTCCGCCGCTTAGTTATGACTTTTTTTCTAGAAAGACACCTAAATGTATCTATAACCATAACTTTGGCAATTTTTGAAATAATTTAATAAATCTAGTGGCGCTGGAAAGCCCTTTTATTCAGCTATGGGTTGATGGTTTGCTCGATTCTCAATTGTACTCCACTGCTTAGTTATAGATTTATTTCTCTAGTAATGTTTGGATCTAGTGTCAAAAATGGTGGAGGCGCCGGGTATAAATCAATTTTAAATAGCGATAACTTTATCAATTTTTAAGATATTTTAACGAATCTAGTGTCATCAGGAAGCCCTTTTATTTCGCTATAGATTGATGATCTATTAAAACATTAAAAACACCCCATTGCGGAGTTATAATTATTTCTGTCAGGTTACAAAAATTGGGTCTTAAAATTGATGGGTGCGTCACTTTAAACACGAATAACTTCAACGATTTTAATGGTATTTGGATAAAATTGGCACCATTGGAAAGCTCTTTTATTCTGCTATAAATCTATAAGCATTGAAAATTCGAAATGAAATTTATTACAACAGTCTGGAGTTGTTTATATTTCAAATTATACGCTATTGAAAATAGGCCATTAACTTACCGAATATAAAATATTGTCGATTAAAATGGAATTTCAATTAAACATCAATCTTTAGAGATTCGAATTTTGAATTGAATTTCAATATTCACCGGTTAGATATGGCGGGAGCAAAAAAAAAATTTGACGAAAGCTGAAAGTGTTGAATACAAATTGAATTTCAAATTGCCAAAATTTAAATAATTTTGGGAATATTCCAACAAATCGACTATAAATAGTGCACTATACCGCTCTATTATCGACCGATTACAACTAAAAAATGCGAAAATAATCCGTCAATTTGCGATAAAGTTGTAATCAAAAGCATGTTCCAATTGAATAAAACCGAACAAAAATCGGTAATGATATTAACAAATGTTGAAATTTGCAATGGAGCACGTCATTTTTAATGCAACATTAATCCATAGAAATCCGAAATTTAATTTATATCTCGAATGTTTATCGCCACATGGAAATTGATGGTGGAAATGGTGGATGCGCCGGCTAGAATTCAACGTTTAATTCGAACAATTCCAACGAAATTTCCGAAAATTCCAACCAATTCCATCTCATCTGGGAGTTTTTCTCTATTCAACGATCGTCAAAAATTCAAGTTGCGATAGTTTCAATATTTATGGGATAGTCAAACGGGAAATATTGTCGATTTAAATGAAATTTTAATCCAATACCGACCTTTAGAGAGCTGAAATTTGATTGAAATTCCAATGTCTATCGTATAAAACTGTAACGAAATTGACGAATGATAGACGCCTGGAATGGAGGTTCAACTTTAAATCGTGACAACTCCTACAATTTTCAAAATCTTCCAACGAATCCGGCGTCGATAGAAAGCCGATTTATTCAACTATCGATGGGTAATTGATCAAAATCTCAATTGTAATCCGTTGTTTAGTTATACAGTTATTTCTAGAGTAATGTGAGATTAAGCGTTAAAAATGGTGGAGGCGCCGGGCGAAATTTAAACTTTAAATCGTCACAACTCCAATAATTTTAAAGCTATTTCAACAAATCTAGTGTCAATCGAAAGCTCTTCATTCGACTATCGATCGATGACTAGCTGGCTTTTCAGCTAATCTCCACCGCTTAGTTATGACTAATTCTCAACAAAGATGCCTGAATGGAAAATTCAACTTTAAGTAGAGATAATTTTGGAAATTTTCGGGATAATTTGATGAGCCCGGTAGCGATAGAAAGCCCTTTTATTCGGCTATCGATCGATAGTCTGCTCAATTCTCAATTCAACTCCACTGCTAAGTTATCTAGTTCTCTAGTGATGTATGAATCAAACATGAAAAAATCGAGGCCAAAAATTTAAATTTAAATAATTTTAACAATTTTGAAGATATTCTAATCAATCTAATACCATCAGAGAGCCCTTTTATCCGACTATCGATTGCCGGTTTATCTATTTTTCAATTATACTGCACTGCTTCGTTACAAATTTATTTCCACGAACGTGTCGGGATTATTTGTTGGAAATGGTGGAGGCGCCGGCAGAAAATCCAACTTTATATGTCACTAATTTTGATAATTTTCCAGATATTTCGACCAATCAAGCGTCAATAGATAGTTGTTTAATTTTACTATCGACCATCCTCTATTAGGAATTTCCAATATAGTCCATAATTGAGGTACACGATAATTTCTATAGTGAAACGAGAATTAGCGATGGAAATTAAATTTTAAATGGTGATAACTTCGGCAATTTTTGAGACAATTTAATAAATCATGTGTCAATGGAAAGGCGCTTTATTCAGCTATCGATTGATGATCCTTTGAAATCTCAACGATATGCCAACGTTCAGTTATAAAGTTATCCAAATACTCATACTTGAATTGATGTTAAAATTGGTGGGTGCGCCGGGTAAAAGGCGATACTTTAAATCGTGCAAACTTCAACAATTTTCGAGATATCTAGAGATCTAAGATCAACAGTCAGCTGTTTTACTCGATTATCGACTGATAATTGTTAAAATTACACGATTTCACTTTTAGTTCAATTTTTACACGGATAATTAAAATTATAATTGGAATATCTCAACTAATTTGGTGGCGTTTGAAAGCTATTTTCTTGCACTATCATTCGATTAACACGAGAAATTCGAACTGGAATCAATTATCACAACACAAAGAAATTTAATCAAACATCAACATTTTTCTGTTTTTAAAAATTCCAGTTGGAAAATCCATTTTGTAAACGGTTTTAAATCAAATCAAATACCGTGTAAAAATACGATTGCAATCTTTACAAATTTGAAATATTCACAGAAATAGAAAAAAAATATATTGTCGATTCTTGTTAAAGCGAGAATTCATTTTGAATTTCAATTGTTACGTTCAAATATAAGATAGTGTTGAAAAATGGCCGATACGCTAGATTGAACATTAAATTTTAACAGAGTCAATGGTGTTTTTATAAAACTGACATCAATGCAAATCTGATTTGATAAAACACACATTCTCCCACAATTTACACGGTATTCTTTCGAACATCTCCTTCATTCAATAAATCAAATTACACAATTTTTTTCGTGTAAAATGAATCCAACGATAGTTATGTCGTGTTGAAATCAATCGGAGACTTGTAATACAATCTAAAGTTATACAAATATGAAATTTAATATGAATTTCAATATTCAATAGGCGGCTAGGAGTATTTGATGTTGAGGAATGGTGGATGCGCCCGGTGAAAGGGGTTGAAGTTTAAACTTCAATAACTCGAGACTAGTTTTGAAACGATTCCAATGTTATCACCGGAAAGCTCATCTTTTGTACTATCGATTGATAACAGAAGAAGAAGAAAAAACAGCTGAACTATCTCTTAACACTTGATTGCAAAAGGAAATGTGAATTTGTCCGCTCTAACTGTTGGAAGTCCGTGCGAAAAGTTTACTTTTCCGTACTCGTTATGCTGTTGGATTTTACACAATAATAACAATTCCAGTGCTATCGTGATCAGTTGTAGTTAATATGCAGGGTGTAGTACAATTTTATGTTGTAGTTGGCTATGGATTTGATAGTTTTGATAAGAAAATGAAACAATGAATACACGTACACCCTGTATAAGGGCTGAGAATTGGGTTAGATTCCTTAGCATTAGACTACGAGGCTTTTCTTTTATTTCTATCACGTGGAATAAAGTGAATTCCATGTAAGGGTTGTAAATTTGCGGAATTTCTAATGTACACGGAAGACACCCCTTAGTTGTTGAATTTTTTCAAATGTTTCTTGTATACAGGGTGGCTCATCTGTTTATCGATAAATATAAACCAAAACAACCGATAGTACCCCTTTAAATATAAACACAATAAATGGGGTTAAAAATTACAAATTTAACACTTCTTCTTATTCATGAGTAGAAATTTTGAAAAATTTAGCACCCTTGGTCTAGAATTGTAGAATTTTTAAAAAGAATTCCACTCAGTTTCAAGCACTTTGATCTATTTTATAAAATTTTATGAAAACATTGAAATATTTAGCACTTTAACTCACAATTTTGGGGTTTTTGGAGCACATTTTTGGAAAAGTTAATATTTTAGTAGCAAATTTAGAAAAAAAACTAGTAGTTTTGGTCCAAAATTGTAGAAATTTTGAAAAATTTCGTTCCAAATTTAGCATCTCTCACTAGTGTTATTACAAAATTTCGAAAAATTTAGCACTATGGGCTAAAATTATCGAATTTTCGAAAGTTTATTTGTTTATCTAAAATTTTCCAATTTAACCCCCATGTAGTCATTTGCAATATGTACAAATTTGCATTATTTCCACCCCCAAGGAACACGAAACCAACGAGCCGTGTTGTGCGAGAAAATTGATTTTTCGGGTAATCTTAAGACCATTTCTACAAATCGCCAATCAATCCATCACAGATGAAATGTATTGAAATAATGTTGGAGAATTCAATATTGAATCAATTTTTCGAGCGAATTCCAATCGCCCCCACAAATATACACACAAGGTGGTTTTTCCAAGTCGCTTATCGTTGTGTAAACAACACGATTTGTTTAAAATATTCATCAAAATTGTCGACTTTCAAGAAAAATCTTATCCACAACTCAATAAAATCCAAAAGTTTATTATTCGAGTACTTCATCTCGTCTCTCATAAGTCCGTACAAAGCGAAATCCAATATTTAAATGGAATCTTTGACGATAACTGGATGCGGAGGAGGCAAACATTACAAATACCCCTAACTTTACCTTCATATTTTTCACCGCCTCTTTCAACATGAATTATGTTCAATATTTACGGATATGCTGTTAGATGCGGTAATTTTAATGTTGTAGTTGGAAGTTTAAAAGAAAAGTTCCACAACTTGACAACTTCCACCCCTTCTAATTGCTGGATTTAACGCGTGAATTGGAAAGTTTCGATTATCGATTGATTCGTGTAAAAACTCTTAATACTATCGAAGATTTGACGAGTTTTAATAACGACAAGGTAGAAACTTTAATAAATTTTCAACGCTCTCTCTATTAATTGATAATTCCTCCTTATAAAGTCACAAATTTCGTTTCAAAATCGGCTAAATTCGCACCAACATTGGCCAGATTCCAACAATTGTGATCTCATCATGTATTTTTACACGAAATTCTCGTTCTACATTGATTCGTTTTACACAAACTGAAATCATGCAACTTGACTTACAGTAGAAAATCTGAGAATTTCTGTAAAGCCGTGTAAAATTAGGGATATAAGTATCCGTTTTACACGAATTTCAATCGTGTAATTGGAGGGACATTGTTTGCAACCAATTTTTGTACAGCCGTGTAAAGTACGCCAGTGTAAATCATCGAAATGTTGAAATTATTCGAATTAAAATCTAAAATTGGTGGATGCGCCAGTTAAAAATTAAATCTTAATTTTAATTATTCATAACTTCTACAATTTTCAAAATATTTCAAATTATCGAATGTCAATAGAAGGCCCTTTTATTCAACTATCCATTGGTCATTAGTTCGATTCTTAACTATACTCCACTCCTTAGTTATGTATATATTTGTCTAACAGTGCTTGAATAAAGTGTTGTAATCTGGTGGAGGCGCCGGGTAAAAATTAAATTTTAAATTGCAGTAACTTCAACAACTTTCAAGATATTTCAACAAATCTAGTGTCAATAGAAAGTCCTTCTATTCAACTATCGATTGGTAATTTGTTCAAATTTTAATTATACTCCACTGCTTAGTTATGAATGTATTTCTCCAGTAATGTTTGAATTCAGTGTTAAAATAGGTGAAGGTGCCGGACAAACGATTAACTTCAAAGAGCGATAACTTTGTCAATTTTGAAGATATTCAAGCGAATCTAGTGTCATTAGAAAGCCCTTTTAGTCCACTGTCGATTGCTGGTTTATTGATTTTCCAATTATACTCCACTGCTTAGTTATAAATTGATTTCTATAAAGATGGCAAATTTGACGTTGAAAATGGTGGAGGCGCCGGGCGAGACTTAATCCTCTATTCGTCATATTCTACTCAATTTCAATGATATTACAACGAATTTTCCACCCTTTTACAACCTAAATATTACACTAATTATCGATTTAATTTAATTTTTTTATAATTATTAAAATTTCGAAAATATAGCGATTTTTCTGACCAATTAACAAATTATAGAAGAAGCAACTTCTGTTAAATTCACAACAAGTTTCAATAATTCCACCCTATAAACTTTTCTAATTGTACAAATCGTTATCAATTAAAACTTTCAATTGTTTTTCGCTATGTTCCTAGGGATGATTTTTTTAAATTGTAAAGTTTAAGACAATTTTTGAATAAATCATAGAATCATCAATAAAATCTTCCCGAAAACGATTATTAGGGTGCTAAATAGGGGATTTAACAGATTAACACATCTAACAAAACTATCACACCCCCGTCATTCGGGAAGGATTTGATTTGAATTCGGTAATCGTACAATAAGGGTTGTTTTTTGTCCAAATAGCCTTCAATTTTTTGTCCTTGTCTAATTTGTTAGTAAATACTCATAGTTTTGGCATTATTCCATTGTTTTCCTCCAACATTATTGATTTTCATCTAAATCAAAGTTTCTATAGAATGGAAAGGGGTGAGTTATGAAATTTATATAGAAGTAGTAGTAGCAAGGGTAGTTTTTGAACGACACCTCAGGATATACATCTGTATAACTGTCGACTGAAATTGTGTTTTTTTCCAAAGAGGGTAGTTCGAGAGATAAGGGTGGAAAAACTTTAATCTTTCCATAATAGGGTTGAAGTACGGGAATTTATTAGATTTACACTTATAGTAGACTACCTGATGGTAACAATATTGTTCGGCAAATGTCCAATATTCGATGATATATTATAGAATGGTGATTTCCTGTAGAACAACCCTTAGAAGAAAGGGTGGATTTTACGGTGAATTTATGTTGTTTTGTTGGTGGGTTGTGTAAATCTTTACAATTTGATGTAACAACAGTTCAATACAGCTTTGCATATTTATTGGATTTAAACTGAAAACTACCCCTTGTAACAACCCCTATATAGGGTACATCTTGTGAATTTCATTATATATGACATAGAATTATGAGGAGCCTACATTATTACCAACTCGTATGATTGTTGTTCATTTCAGAGACATCATATCAGTTAAACTATGGAATTCAACATTTTAGGGGTAATAAATAGCTGTTAGTAATTAAATCTTATCAGATATATGGAATTTTGATAAGATTTACCTTTATAGTTAAAATTCTTCTCTATTTATGTATCGATAAGTGAATTTAATTCAAATCCAATTTGATGAAAAGCCGTTTTAAGGTGTTGTTAATTAACAAATTACCGAAAAATTTATTTCCGCACCCTTAAAGACTGAATGTGTCTGTGTTTTCTACGTACGTGTGTGTGTGTCCCGTTCGATATTTCCACCATTTCCATGAAGTTGGAGAAAATCCAATTTCCACCAGCAAGGGAAACTAATCGGAAATTCGATAAATCCACCCTACATTTACTTGGTGGTATTTTTTCAATGCAGGGTTGGTGAGTTGAAAAAATACTAAAGATCATTGCGAACGTGCGAAATTAATTTTGATTAAAAATGATAGCAGATATTCATCTTGCTCTCAGTTAATTATTATAATTGAAGTAATTCATTCGATTTCTCAACAGTTAAAAGTTCAGGTAAATTGTTAGGGGTGGAAATATTTTTTTTTAATGGAAGTCGAGAACTCAAGAAAAGTTCTATTCTGAAGGGAGATTTACAATTTTTGACTATAGAATTGCAGTTTTGGCCACCATTTTTGTTAACAATTGAGGGTAAGTTGAAAGGGATGATTCAAATAAAATACCGGAAAAATTGCCCTTTTAGTCTTTTTTGTTAGATTCCAATTTTTCTCAATTTTTGCCCTGGACACATCCATGAAGTTCAGAAAGTTGTGCAGAAATCTTCAAAACAAACAGAAATTTGACCCGAAATTGCTGAATTTTGAAGACTTCACATAATTTGAAGGCATTTTTCAGGACACTCGAAGAAAGTGCCCAGTTTAAGGCAACATTCGGGAGGACAAAAATGCCCTTTAAAAGTCTAAAAGTCTGCTTCAGGCAAAATTTCCCCTTCAGTCAATTTTCAAAATATTTTCCTTATTTCTACGGAGCTATTTTGAGTTCAAATAGTTCAAAATTGGGGGAAGTTGAAAGGGATGATTCAGATAAAATATTGGAAAAGTTGCTCTTTTAATCTCTTTAAACATTTATTCTAATTTTTCTCAATTTTTACCCTGGAAACATCCAAGAAGTTCAGAAAGTTGTGCAGAAATCTTCAAACCAAATGGAAATTTGACCCGAAATTGCTGAATTTTGAAGATTTCACATAATTTGAAGGCATTTTTCAGGACAATCGAAAAAAGTGCCCAGTTTAAGGCAACATTCGGGAGGACAAAAATGCCCTTTAAAAGTCTAAAAGCCTGCTTCTGGCAAAATTTCCCTATCAGTCAATTTTCAAAGTATTTTCCTCATTTCTATGGAGCTATGAGTTCAAATAGTTTGAAGATAATCTTCGAAACTGTTAAAATTACAATGCCAGTTTAAGACAATCTTTGAAATGGTAAAAACACCCTGTTAAGGGTCTGTGGGATCTCTTTTTGGGCACTTTTCAGGCACTAATTTATGCAAAATTTTGCCCTAATGAGTTTCCCACAATTTCTACACAGTTCTTGCGAATTCAAAAAGTTTGAAGAAACACTTTAAAATTGGTGAAAATTTAACGGCAAAATTGTTAAATTTGAACAAACCCCATGGAAAAAAGACAATTAGGAGTTAATCGAGGAAAATTCACCGGTTTTTTTTTGTTCATCAAAGAAAATTCGACAATTTAGAGGTCAATTTCTACCAATTTCTATTTGCTTTCGATAAAAGAGAATGAACAACAGAGAAACGAGAAAAAAATCGATAAATACAGGACTTTTCTTTAAGTGAAATAGAATTTTCCCTCTACACCCCCCAACCCCTATCACCATTTTCACTACCTACTATACAACAGCAAAAAAGAGAATGGCATGATCAAAGAAAATTCAATAAAATACAACATTTTCGTATAGGAAACAATCATTCTCATTTTGACTTCTACCAATTTTTTGGGGTAGCAAAGAAAACCAACCCTCGATTCTTTCTTTCAATAAGATTGGAATATTGTCCAAATCATACACAATTTTAACAACATTTCCATATAAAATCAACCACCTACCTTCTACCCCCTTCATGCATTAAAGGGTGGAAATTCTTAAATAACACAATATTACTAAAATAATCTACAATAACCTATTTCTAGTTTCTAAAGTGGTGGAAAATTAACCCCCAACGATGATATTATCACAGTATTAACACGTTTTGATTAGCTAAATTCCCACCCTGTTCTTATCATTGTTGATTTTCTTATCAAACTTTGATGTCTAGATCGAGATTTTCTCATATAAATATATGCGCATAAATTGACAATTTCCAGTAAATGTTACCAACTTTACAGATTTATATTATCATTATTACTATTATTATTATCATTATTATTATCATCAATATTATTATTATTATCATTAAAGTTTGCTAATGTTGTTAAAAGATAGTTTAACGAGAGTCATATCCATGTTATAATTCAACTTTAAAATCTAACTATTATCGAAACTACCCCTCTCTCTCTATTGCTGTCGATCTACCCTTATTATTATCGTAATTTTTTTTTAATAATTTATGTAACGATTTTAATGTTGCTATAGCAACAATATCCATTCAAGCTTCAGTTCTTTTTTCGCTTTAGTTGCAGACTTTATTAACAGTAATCAAAAGAGAGGGAAAACAAAAAAAAAAGAAAAGAAAAAGAGATAGAGAAAGAAAAAGGGAAAACCCACCCTTATCAACGTTTTTAGTTCTTTATGTGAGCTTGTATGTTTGACTGCATCAACCAACTACCCACTACTATCTACAATTCAGAACCAGCCCCTAACTGTATGTTGTTAAAGTTTAAAAGCTATAAATTAGAGTATTAAGACAGGACTTTTTCTAGATAAAAATATACCCCATTTAAGGGGTGGTAATTTTCATTTTTTCCACATAAAAAGGTGCAAAACAGTATTTCAGTTCACAGTTGGCCATGCATTGAATTAGTGATAAAGCTACGACGTAATCAAAAACAGCTACGTGTCAAATTTAGTCAAGTATGAAACAAGCTACGACTCTACATAATAAAAAACATGGCCAACTGCCAAACTTATTCAATTGTCAAAAATTTCGCACGGCTTTCTCTGCTTGTATCACACACTTCTTTTGGCGAATAGTCAGATTTACACCCTCTTTTCCCTAATTAAAGTCCATTTTACATCCCTTTTCGTGCACCTTTCCCTACTGGTATTCCAATAAACTATTCTTTTATAAAATGGCACAAGAAATTGTCCAATTTACACCCTTTTTTTACCCCCTACACACTCAAGACACACTACGATTTATCGTACAAATGAAGTGGAACAAATCGATGTCAATTTTTTCCACCCTTCACATTCAATTGTTTTATATTATTTTATTTTAGTTTCGTGAATTGAACATATTTCAATATGGGGATGAAAGGGAGTTGGAAAAAACAATTGAAGTCTTAAATTATTCAATTTCTAGTCATTATTGTTGTTTTTTTAACAAAAGAACAAATGAGGGTCGAAACAAAAGAAAATCTAGCAAATACAACACGATTTTCATCTAATGACAATCAACTTTTTTTATTATTATTCGTTTTTTTCCCTTACAGGGTGTATAAAGACTATTAAAGTAACGTTGTCGTAACTTTATTCATAAATCACTATCCAATTTGCTATTTCCTTGGCGTATTTTTCAAAATTGTATTATTTCAACCCCTATTTTTTTCAAACAAAAAACCACCCCTATTAGTAATGTCTCTGGTTATAACTAGAATTGGATATTTTTCGTGCGTTCTATAATTTTCCGGTGACATTTTTGAAGGGGTAACACCATATTGGGGTAGTGGTGGTGGTGGTGGTGCTAAAATCATCCGCACACATGACAGACAACAATTCCCGATAGATTTCAATGTAGAAATGACAGACAGATTTAATGTTTCCTTTTTTTTTTCGACAACTCACCCCCTAAATTTTCACAAAACAACCATTAGTTTTCGGTTATTTTGTAGCTGCCACTATTTTATAAATATATATAAAGCATAGGGGGTTGTAAATGCCACAGGGGTGAGCTTTCAAGACATTCAATTACGTAATCGTGTGATTAATTAGCTGTCATGAGAACTTGGCCCTCTATGTTACAATAGTGGTGGTGGTGGTGGTTGGTGTTATTGCCTAAAACTGTACCACCACCATTGATTGACAGCTGTTTCTCTAAACAAATAATCTCAATCTATCACTTTCTATTTTCAATACGAACAAATAAATCTATCCTTTTCTAATAATTCATCAATGCCTACTAGAATTTTGTTTAAATAATTGCGCAATACCCCCACCTGTGCGCAGTTAGAATAGCGCACAATTTCGAATCGTTAACAAACACTCAAACACCACTCAACAATCACTTAAATTGTAACTAAAAGAAACTTAAAGGGTTAATTTCAAAAGTCTCACACTATAATTATAAGATCAAAAAAACAACCCTTTTTAGATAAAAACTAGAAGAACAAAAGAATTCAACTATTACTAGAATTCTAGAATACTTCAACTCACCCTTTAATATTTCAACCCCTATTTGACTAGGATCAATGGCAATGGTGGTAGTTTCCAGTTGAACAATTACATTATTATAGCAATAATTATTGTTTTAGTAGAATTTACTAATCAACAACAATAATGATGATAATTGAAACATAAACTTAAAATTCAACCCCCAAATATACAAGGTGTAGTTGGCCATGACTTTCATTACATAATCACAGCCAACTACTACATTAAAATACACCAAATGTCAAATCTAGTGCAGTATGGATGAAGCTAAGACGTCACGTAACTGAAAGCATGGCCAACTAATTTACTAAAAGACAGTGGCGGCTTAATTGTATTATAAAAGTAGAGTTTAACTTAAATTTTTATACAAATTAATTAATCTGGAGGGAATAAAAGTAAACAGGGTGAATATAAGAGGGAGAATATCATTTCGACTTAGGGGTTGAAGATAAATAAAAAGATTAAACTTTAAATAGAGATTAGTTAACGAAAGTTAAACTGAAAGTGTTAATTGTTTTCAAGTTGGCGTTATAATAATGCCGTTATTGTTATAAGATAAGGGTTGTTTATTTTTGTATAAAAAATTAAAAAAATAATAATAATAATAACTAGGAAGTGATATATAAATAAATCATATAAGAGTTGCTTATTACGGAAATGTAAGCGTCAGTGATTATGAATAACTGGGTCATTTTATATTTAAGAAAAAGAATAAAGAAAATAGTAGGCGCGATTTGAAACAAAAAAACTTCATAAGAAACAAAAGAAAGAAAGTAGAACAGACATCTTATAAATGTCACTTAAATTATAAAATGGTGAATATTTAGAATGTTCTCTATTTGTCAAAATGGTGTTTATCTCACAATTGTTAATAAGATGAACAAATGAAAAACAACCAAAAAAAAAACAAGAGATAGCTGTAGAATTATTCAAATTTCTAGTTGGCTATGATTTTTTGGTTATAATATACAGTGAGTCGCAGCTTGGTTCATATACCATTCCATTGGCATCTATTTGTGTAGCATGTGTGCCACAATATTCCTCTTCGTAGTAGCCTATGACTTTGTGAACGTAGGGCAGCTTCTTGATTCAGCTTAGTTATCTGCATTACCGACAATGAGAGGATGTCGGTAATGCAGATTATTTAGTTGAAACAAGAAACTGACATACGTTCCCAAACTCATAGGCTACTGCGAAGAAGAATAGCGTGGCACACATAGTATTGTTTAATGGAAAATAAACGCTACGTGGCAAAAATCATAGCCAACTGTATTTTTTTGTTGGACTAACTTTAGAGGTTAGAATTCGTTTATAACCAAAATTATGTCCGATTTCTAACCAGATTGGATCAATAGTGTGAATTTTGATAATGTGTACTGTTGGAATTGTTGTACTATAATACAATCCACCCTTATTACACTACACAACCCCTAAACTACCTACCAACCCCTAACTGTACACTACTACTATTTACCAATTCTACAACAGTTCTCTCTGATCTTGTAAAATATAAAATCGTCCATTACATACAAAATACCTAAAGGGTTGGTGGTGGTGTTATTTTCTATTTTATTTAGTTGTTTTTTTGTGAAGTTTCAAAAACTAATTCAATTCAAATTTCCACCTGGTTGGTCCGGTGGAAATTCAACTGATGAAAATTATACGTTTTCCTTTTTATTTTATTTTTTATTTCTCTCTCTCTTTTAGTAGTGTGTTTGTGTAATAATCAAGAATCTGGAAAGTTTCCTTTTGGTGGAAATTCGTAGAAATTCAACATATTTTTCAAATCCATCCAAAGTTTATTATTGTGAAAATTGTGAAATAGAGAAAATTCATTTTCCTTGAATACCGTCAAACGGTTCACCTGTATTTTTGATGATTTTCTCTCACAAACGAACCGACCACTATTTCATTTCTATTTCTCTATTTTTCAATTGTTTTGTTTGTTGTACAGATTTAAAAATATTGTGCAGTTTGTTCTAGTGGAAATTTATGAAAAGTAAATTAATTCAGGATTTCCATTTTGAAACCTGAAAATTTTCAACAAAGCCAAGTTTTAATTAACTATTAGCAACGTTTTGCCTGTTAGGTCACTTTTATTGTTATTGTTCTTGTTATTACTTTGATGTTGTTCTTCAAACAATAACTAAGGTGTTGTTCTTGATTAGATTGTAATAATTTTCTTCATCAAAACCATTTCCCAGTTGGCTGTGCTTTCGTTACGTAGTGTCGTAGATTAGTTCATATTTCACCAAATTTGACATTTGTTAATCAAATTTACCAATAAACGAACAAAGCTACGACACTACGTAAAAACGCAAGTTGGGTTGCTAGATCGATAGCAGCAAAAAAATAGCTGCGATCGCAGTAATAACAGCCAATAAATAGCTGGGATTCGATAGCAAACCCGAATAATCCCGAGTCGACAATTATTTAAACAACTGACAATCGCGTTTCCATGGTAAATAGTAAACATAACCTTATTTTTCAATATTAGCAACAATTGCAATATAGCCTTCACATCATAGTTGGCCATGGATTTTTTGGTGGAAAATCTGTTGCCAATTTAAAATTTGCATTGGTAAAAAGCACCATTGCGGTGAATCTAGCAAATGTAAAATCAATTGAAGTATATATGAATTAAGCTAAGACACCACCTAACTAATACATAGCCATGAAATAGTCTTAGTTTAACAGAATACCAAATTAATTCCAGCGTTTTGAATCTTATTAACAATTCGAAAATTTAAACTAACCCCAAAATCATCATAAATTTTAATAATATAAGAACCGGTTTCGGTTCCAATTGACTTTCAAATGATATATATTTATGTATATTTTCATCTAATACAATAAGATTTATGACGAAAATCCCCATCTATAAATCGTTGAAATTCAAACTAACAAGTAGAGAATGACAACAAGAAAAGGACCGGTTTCGGTAAACCGAAATAATCGGCTTAAATGCAAATTCTATCAAACAATCATTCAATGATTTATTCGTTGATTCGTTTACAACTTCAACAAATTCTCAATGACACGAGAAATTGAAACCGATTTCAGCCTCTTTATGTCGTGTTTTTTTTTTTGGTTTTATATCGAGTTTGGTGAAAATCAGTTGAAATTCCGACCGGTTTCGGTCAGATTCCATTCACGTTCCAATCTCGCATTGCTATAATAACTGAATTAACCGACCAAATCTAGCATGCTTTGATATTTCGATATTCTTTAAAGAATGACACCGGTTTCGGATGTGTTTAGAGAAATCAACAAATCAACGAAAACAACCCTTAATTTATGTTATAACGCACCCTAAACATCATCAATGGTCATTCATTTATTAATTCATCCAGAATTTGGGGTTGTTTTGCTCATTTTGCAACCCTTTTATCTATCGAAAACCCTCAACGTGAATATGTTTGATTATAATCAAATTGAACAATAAACATAACCCAACTTTTATGAAATGTCAAATTTAGATTAAAGCGCCCCCTTTACAGGTGACGTCACACAGTTGTATAACCTACTGTGATATTTCAAATTTAATAAATGAAACAAAATGGCAATTATCTTCTATGGCTGCCATTTTAATTCTTTACATAACCTTAAAATGAACAATTAATTCTAATTTAAATTAAATAATTTTAATTATAATAGAGGGTGAATTTTTCATTTCTATTATGCACATATATAGCAATTTATCATACTTTCGCCCCGTCATCTTTTCACTAAAATACTACAACACCACCCCTATTCAAATGCAATTTATACAGTAAGTATAGACAAAAAGCGGCGATAAAGCGAAAGAAAGCAGGATGGATAGGAAGAAAGAATGAAAGATTTAATTAATTGATGCAGATAATTTATTGTTAGAAGGTTAATGATGTTAGCTGACAGGGTAGTAAAGGGGTAGTAAAATAGAAAAACGCCAAAATTGCCGATCTTACCCTTGTCTCGTACAATATTTGCAATATTCTCCCACAATATACAGTTAAAGTCAAAAATGTTTTTTTTTTTGTTCAGATGTTTCCACCCCTATATTGAATTGACCCCTCGATTATTCTGATATACATACTTATACATCATTAAACGATGCAAATTTCCATTTTCTAAGATAGATTGTTAGCACTCAATATTATTATTATTTGAGAAACAAGTGAAAATCTATTGGCTAAAAGGATGAAAGATCTAAGTGGCCATTGAACATGTTTTGTAATCAATCTATCTATGAATTAATCAATCAATCAATGTCGTATTTGATGTGAGACATTAACAATTTGAAAATTCCACCCTTAATTTGATACGATTTGGGGGTGGTTTTCTCGTCTTCTTCTTGTTCAATTCAATGTTCTAATCATCGAAATTCCAGGTTAGACGATTCAATAGCGCCATCTAGATTGACATATTCAATAAATTTAAGGTTGTCAATAGTTGCAGAATTTCTAGGTTATAGAATTGCAACGCTCTCTTGATTATTAACATTATTTGAATTGTGTTATAAATAATGTACGGAATTCAACAATCTACTCTATTATTATAAATTTATGGTAGTAATGATATTGGAATATTAGAGAAAATGGAGAAAATTTCGTAATTGGTAGCGCCATCTAGATTGACATATTGAACAAGTTTGAGGTTATGTTACAAAATGCTCTCTCGATGATTATCAGTTAAATTATAAATAATGTACGGATATGTACATTAAATGTTGAATTAAACCATCCACTCTACGATTATAAATTCAAAATATTGATATTAATATCAGTTATGATAATGGAATATAATAGACATGATTTATAATTCAATTCAATTTTCATGATAACAATAACAAAGGAAATTTGATTCGATATTTTAGTTAATTTCAAATGAAAATTTTCGGAAATATTTGCGAAAAAATCACCAAATTGCATTCTTCTATTTTCATCCATTCTCACCCTCCAGAGCCCACCCCATTTGTTCGTATAATTGCTGACGTGGCACAATTCTACAAAGCGGCCATCTCTTTTTTCCATCTCTTTCTATCTTGATGGTTTTTATTATATGCGGAAGCGAGAGAGAAAGAGAGAAAAACCAACAGTATTGTGTTTAATTATAGTAACAGCAATAAAAAAAAAACAATAGAAAGAATAATGATGATGATGATATCGTCTAATTCATAATGATGTAGTATTTTATACAGGGTGTACAATACTAATTCATTGTATAGTTGGCTATGATTTCGATTAAGTTCGATTGTATTTTGTTTTATCAAACAAATATCAAATGTTATAGTAAAGTATGAATTAAGCTACGACTCTATTTAATAAAAGCATAGCCAACTGTGAGAAATAAAACAGAACTAATTTATTCGTAGAACGATGAATAAATAAGCAACTGAACCGAGCTACGTCACTATATACCTAAAGTCAAGGCCAACTATGTGGTAAAATATCATTGTACACCCTGTATAATTTCTCTACAGGCTAATTTCTATAGCTGTAATTTTAATGCTGTTTTCAATGAACTAAATTATATACTTTAAATGAATTTATAGAAAAGAAAATACGATTTTCATATAGAATGGAAATAAATCAGCTTAACGGGAAAATAAACAGAGCAATTTTCTAGAAAGTTTTACCAATTTTCCACATTTGATAAATTGAAGATCGTATTTCCCGTCTTAAATACCGACCTATCAAACGAAATTTATAATTTTCAACAGATAATTATTAGAAATTATTACATCTACAGGGTGTACCACGATATTTTACCATATAGTTGACAATGTCGTAGCTTAGTTCAGTTAATTTCGAATGTACAACGATAACGCATCACACAGTTAGCCATGGATTTCGTAATTTGTTTATTCCATTAATCAATCTCAATTATGGTAAAGTATATGAAACAAGCTACGAAATCCATGGCCGACTATGAGTTGAAATAGCGTTGTACACCCTGTATATTCCTATCAGTGACCCATTTCAATATTAACAAATCTTTAAATTCAAAGAAAACAGGAAATTGAAACTGTCAATTTTGTCGGCAACATTGCACAATTTAAAACCACCCTAGTTGTGAAACAAAAAAAAATCGAGTGTGTTTATAACTTTATAACGAAACTTGTCAATTTCCTCCAACATGAAAATATGAAACTTTTGATTTTTTATTTCGGGAAAACACTTGAGACATTTTAAAATTCAGTCCAAGAAGGTTTTAATATGGAAACCCGTTGATTTTCTCTATTTTTCCCACCCGGTTGCATCCCTTATTTCACCAACAAATCCATGGAAAATTCGGTGGAAAACTTCAATAAACAACACATACAAGTTTCTAAAGTGTTTTCTGTTCGATTTTTGTTGTCGAAGTGGTGGATGATGCACGTTGGGGTGAATTACTAATTGACAAATAGTTGAAGAACTTTCGAATTCTAATCGACGCTGATAAGGGGATGAATACACTAAAACCACCCCTATTCTTCAATCTGAATTCATTTAATAAACAAACGAATCGCTTGTAATTTCAATTGTTAATTTGATTGTAGTGGATGTTGCGACAATGTCTACAACACCCCTAAAAATAGGGTAGATTTTTCTAATTAGTATAGTTAACAATTTTTGTATGTATTCATATATCATCCCCTAAGCTGACAACGAGAAATATTCGTTCTTAAGTAATCTTGACAAATTTTTGACATAAAACAGGTCGTAATTATAAATTAGGGTGGTAAAGTTTTTAATACTGTAAGACGTATCAACCCTTAATCAAATCCAATATAATAATACAATACCAAGGGGTAGTTTTATCGAATTTCTACCATCCGTTTAATTCAACTACAATCCTCTGTGGAAAAAAAAGATGAGGATTAGCCTTAAATACGTGAACAAACCTAATTTTTCGATGTAAAACGTTGAATATGCCTCTAGGGGATGGTTTCACCCTTCATTACAAGCAAGATTTCCTTTCATGATATCATTAGAATTCAATTTAATCTACGTTAAACTTATCGCAAACACACCAAATAGACTGTTGATAAAAATCGTTAAAAAGGGTTGTTTCTACCCTTATTTGCATTATTACTTTTTAAAATTTTTAGTGATTGTATAAAATGGTGAAAACACTATGTTCGACTGTGATTCAACCCCTATTTTAATTTAATTGAAAATCGAATTATCACGCGTTATTTACTAGTGAATTTGATATGAAATGAACTGGATTTGAGGGAAATTTTTGAATTTCATGGAAAATTCGATGGAAACATTAACGAGAATCTATTTTCGTCCAAATTTTATCATAATACCAGAGATAAGTTACAAATAATAATGCCAATCAAATAGATTCGTATCTAGGCCTGAAACTGGCTAATTAATCGATATTTCGACAAACTAACAAACTAAATTAATTTAAA
>JACDRQ010000519.1:0-37431 GCA_013841215.1 Hycleus cichorii
AATTCACGAATTAATATCGAAAATCCGTCTTTTAAAATACTAAATTCTGCAAGTTTCTATTATTAGAAAAATATTAGAATAGAGATGTGAATTTATATTATAAAATTACTGACAAATAAATAACAATATTACAGCGCTATCTAGTAGTTTACACCCGTGTTGAATGCAACATTATCAAATTTAGTTCATAAATCCATTTATTGAAGAGTCTTTCATTCTTAACTAGTGTTATTGAGCTAAATCGTTCGTACTTATATTTCGTAAACATTTTAAAATTGGCGCTATATTTAGTTGTGTCAATAATATCAAACGTTTGTTGATTATTATACCGAAAAACGTACAAACAATATTGAATGTTGCCAAGTTAATATATGAAGTTTTATTATATTCGCATTTAAAATCAGATCAATAAATCTATCAATATAGAAATAATTAAACAATATAATAGTACATAATATTTAATAATATAGTTCTATCCATTTTTTTATCCAAACAATTCCATAGACATAATGGTCAAGTTTAGATATGGCAACACTGTTAATAAAGCCCGATCACCACCCAATTGTTAGACAAAGACAACGATAATGTGCAAATTTGTCGTAGATTAGTTAGTTTATAGTAATAATTGATTAGGTATTTGCTATTATTATTATTATTTTATGTATTAAACAATTCAAAATTATGTTATAAATTAATAACAATAACAACAAAAGTGTCAGTACTTGTGTGTGATTGAATTAAATGATGTGTAATTGATTTTATAACCTCAATCTATCAACACTAATAATAATAATAATAATAATAGTAATAAGGGTCTAGTCTATATGTTTTTTTGATGATTATTATTATCAGCGTACTGATAAAGTTAGAAAGAAGAGAAACATTCCCAATTGTGCTGTGATAATTGTTTTTAAAAATTCCAATTTTTCGATTACTATTGATAAGAATTGGTGAGAATCATGTCATCTATGAATAATGATGGTGATAATAATAATAGTGATATACCGCAATGGAAGAAGGATTTAATTGCACGTCTCCGTAATCAGAATCGACGTACCGCTAATTGTGGTGGTATTCTTGTTGAAAGATACCAACAACAACAACAACAACACTCCCCACAAAGTTCCGCAAGTATGGTCGCCGTCATCAACGCCGAATCATCATCAACACCATCATCATCATCATCAATCCAACACAACAATCAGTATGAATCCGTTTGTCGTAGCAGTAAGAACAAAGTGAATAGTGATTGTGTGATTAAATCATGTAAAACAATGGTCCAAGATTGTGTGATTTACGATAATAATTGGGAGAATTTTGATGATCATCATCACCAATATAAGAACGGTAATAGTCGTAATTATTACGGTGATCATTGTACTAGTAGTGATGATGATAATAAAGATGTCGATGATGATGACGGAAATAATGATTCCGATAAGAATTCAATTGATGATCTTCATTACGGCCCCGGTATTGTTAATAAATTGAAAAATAAATATTTGAGTTTAGTGTTAAGAGAAAGTATTAAAAATAATAATCATAGTGGTAATATAAAACGATTACCAATGCGTAAAGCTGCATCATTAGAAAATATTTTAGATGATTGTAATGATGATGATAATAATAAACATGGGAAATTATCGAATAATAATAGTAATAATAATACAGAAAGTTTATATAAAAAATTCAATAATAAAAACGATTTAAATAAAGTTAATTGTCGTTATAGGAAAACGACACGTGGCAATGATAATAATAATAAAAAAATCATTGTAAAGAGGGCTCGTTCGGTTGAAACAATATCACGACACCATCATGAAATCGATGATATTGAAAAACAACAACAACAATTGAATAAACAACGTGAATCTATGCCTGAAGAAATTCTTATCAATTTCAACAATAATCAAGATCTATTGGATAATAAACATAAATCATCATCATCATCATCAAATATGGTAACACCACGAATAAATAGACCAAAACGTATACAACCGGTTGTTAATGAAAAAGAGAAACCACCTGTTGATTTTGTTAAACAAACGAAATTAATATTTGAGCGTCATCGTCCTGAATTGTATAAAAAATCATCATCATCAACTGGCAATAACACCAATAATAATAATGAAGTAGCAACAAAGGTGGCGAATTATAAAAATATCGTTAATAATAATAAAAACAATAAGAATAAACCACCAATTAAACAGAAACCAATATTGTTGAAAATTAATGAAAAATCACCAAGAAAATCGAAGAATCATCAAGATCATGATGGTGGTGATAATAATGATAGAAAGATGATAATATCACCGCCTGATGTATCACAATTGAATGATATTAAAACGAATCAATTATCATCAAATACACCCGATCTTATTATAACATCAAGTCCTATATCATCATCATCATCACCGATTTCTGTATTTTATCATTTGAAACAAACAACTGAGACTTTCCTTCAAGAAGAGATACGAAATAATTTCGATAATAATCCATTGGAAATCAATTCGATTGAAATTGATGAAATGAAAAATCAAATTGATGGAAATGAGGTGGGCGATTCGTTGGAAAAATCCGAGGATGATTGTGGTGGTAGTTTGAAAAAAGTCCCACCACAAGCGATGATAAATATTGATAAAGTATCAACGACAATAACGTATAATTTTATAAAAACGAATCTAGCACCAACAACAATGGATTTAAATGAGAAGAAAACGCCGATAAATCAACCCTTAAAATTAGATACAACAACAACAACAATAACATCAACAGCAAGTCCGAAAATTATCGAAAAAATCAATAAACTTGTATCACCCCCATTAAGATCATCATCTGTATCAACATCAAAACCAACCCCTGTATTGACGATGTTAGAAATTGAGAAGAATATGAAGAATACGGTAAAGACATTAGAACAACCGAAAAGTATTGTTAGTAGTATTAATAATAGTAATAATATTGATAATAATAGTGTGAATTGTTTACAAAAAGTGCCAAAATTAGTAAAAAGAAAACCACCAGCAAACAAACAACAATCGGATAATAATTCAATTGTGTTCAAATTTACGGATCGTAAAGATGTTCCCGATTATTTGCATCATGATGGATTGATACGTGTTGGGAAAATTGAACGACCCAAGGTAAGATTCCATCCTCTTTATAGACACTACAGGCTGTAGACATTACAGTTAAGATCGTAGCTTAGTTCGATCGTTTGTTTTGCATTGAAAAATACTCTAAATGTAAACCTTACGAAGTCGAAACTCCCGATTTTGATGATTTTTGGTATATAAGTACTTCATTCNCACTGGGGGTTGATAGAACAACGAAAATATTGTCCAGCTCTAGTTCAAGTGGAGAAAAGGGTGCATACCAAATTTCAGTAACTTTCATCAATTAGAACTCTTTAAACGTCTAATAGGTCAACCACTTGGCTCACTTCTGTATTTCATAATCAATTAATTAAATTGCTGGAATTATATACAAAGAGTTCTATTTTAAATTGGATAATTTATAGGGTTTCTAATTAATTAATTATATTCAAATTTCATGGTAAATATCCATTTTATTGTAGTGTTGTATCAAGTTACGTTATACGTTTTTCTTGATTTGAAAATAATTCCAATTGGATACAGAGTGTTATATTTTATTTAAATCTAGGCGGAATAACGTTGAATTTTCGCTAAGATGTCTCAAAATCATTTATTTTATTACTGTTATTTTTTTTATAATTTTTTATTTTACAATAATATCTTTGTGTGTGGATGAAATAGACCGAAACATCCTCTATTATTGTTGTTCTTGTTGTTGTTTAGCTATTTAATAAAAATTATTCGCTTTGCATTTCTATTTTGGTTTTGTTTAAGGAATTGTGAAGAATTTTGTAAGACTTTCTATTTGGATTTGTGTGATTTATCGTAGAAATTGATTTTTCAATTGAGATTTCTACAATTCTCTTTTTGTCCCCTTTCCCCCCGCAACACCTTTACAATTTTATAAACAATTATTAATATAACCAATTAAAACAAAAATATCTAGAGTAATAATGATTGATTATCATTTTATTGTTATAATTACGAAATATTGATTGCTTAATATTTATTTGTAATAATTCTTGTTCGTTTTTGACTGGTTCTAGGTCGGCGAAGGTGGCATCATTTTATTGCCAGGTGCTTCAATTGAAGAATCATTCACAGATGATGATGTCGATGAAATAATGCGTTCATTAGAGGCACCACCAAGTCCGTGTGATGTTACATTTATTAATGACAATATTTTAATTGATGGCAAATCTAGTCTAATTACACAGAAAACAAGAAAGAATAATAGTAGCAGTAGTAAGGTAAACGAATAAAAAAATTGAATTTCTCTTTCAATTGTCACTTTCGACAAATTTCCCTACCAAAAAAGGGGGAATAAAATTGTTTATTGTCGTTCGTAATTAGTTCCGGTTTTTCTTTATATGGAAATATAAAAGAAAAACCGAAATTATTATTATTATGTTTAGTAATTGTGCGTGTTCGCTAGTGCGTATTAATTTTCATAAATTACATTAGAAACAATAGAATCGAATTTTTAAAGTTGAGCTCTAGTGAAATTGTAGTGGAAAATATGAAATTTCCACAACATTTGTGGAAATCTCTCTCCAACGCCCCCAAAAACTTGAATTTTTAGTGAAAAATGAGCGAGAAATCGACCATCACTTTTTGTAACCCCCATTTTCACCAGAATCAATTGAAATGCCCGATTAATAATTCGTCTTGTTCTAGTTGAAGATTTCTTTCGTTGACGATGGTCCAGAAGTCTACGAATATCCATCCGAATCGTCGTTTTCAATCGAAGATCCAAAACAACCCCAACAACAACAAATAAGCGGCCATACAACAGTATTACCATCACTCTCTGGTAAATTTCTACATTATTATCATCACAATTATCAAATGAATTATTGTATTTAGGTTCATCGTTGGGAAATTATACACCGAAAAGTACCGAAGAATTCCAACCGGGTGTTACACGTACGTCTCCAATTACACCAACCAGTTGTACGAGTAATAACGATAGTAGCGAGACAGTTTTACAAGAAACTGAAAAACCGATCGTATTCAGTGCTGGGACCAATTCTGATATATTATTTTAACAATAATAATGATAATAATGAAGAATATTACCGATAAACATTCCATTTTCTTTTTATATAAAAATATTTGTAAAATTAACAAGCGACAAATTATTGCGTGCTTGCTTTCTCCTTATAATCAATCAATCAATCAATCGATTCTTTTTTTAATGATAAGAGAATTAATTAGTTCTTTTATACACAATACATACAAACATATATCTCTATCTTTGTGGTATTCTAGAATTATGTGCTTATTGTTGTTAATTTTTCGTATTTTTTAAAAGAAAAAGCATAATTTCGATAGCCAAAATCCAAAAAAACTGTGATTATTACAACTACCGGTGTAATTGTGTCGTAGCTTTGTTCATCCGTTTGATGATACGTAAATTATCGAATTTAGTGAAATATGAACCAATCTACGACATTTAAATGTGTTTTGTTTGTGTAGAGGAACAGCTAATTTTGATTGTTTGTAATTTGTGTAATTGCTGCTTCCGTTTCTGTTTGTTTTGTTAATTTGCAATGTACTATTTGTCAATAATTTTCCAGTTTTTCTTTCAAAGTAAATACACTCAAATTATAATACGGAAATAAAACTAATCGAAACATTTTAGAATACAATAATCGAATATTTATTGAGTATGTCCTTAGAAAAACGAAAAAATACTAATAATTATAATAAAAATAAGGAAAATAATGTAAATTTACATTCTATAATTGTAGAATTCTCATCGGATCGATTTGGTCAAAATACTCGGCTTCTCTTGTACTTTCCCCGATGATTTCGGCTTGCCTTTTGGGTCCTTTTTGATGAAACACTTCCATAGACGCAACGTTTCATCTGCACCAGCCGACAGGACCGTTGTACCGTCCGGCGACATTGCCAAATGTAGAACTCTAGCCGTATGTCCAGTCAACTCGGCAATCTTTGTCATTGATGGGTATTTCCATATGATCAACTCATTATTGGCAAAACCATGTCCCGATATTAATTCTTTATAATTGCTCGACCATAACAATGAACATACTTGTGATTTGGTATCGATGAAATTCAAACAAGTGCCCGAATTGCAATTCCAAAAGCGTATATGTCGATCGGCGGTACCGCCGCCGCTAGCCAACAGATTACTCTGCCACGGACACCAAGCTAGCGCTTTAACGGCGGCTTGATGGGCGGTGAAAACGTGCACCGGTTGATTGTTGGCGTGATGATCTTGATTGTTGATACTTTGCCAAATATTTAAAACATTATCGTTACCACCGCTGGCCAGATATCGCCCGTCTGGCGACCATTTTAAGCCGCACACTTCTTGCGTATGGCCGGATAAGGTGGTGATGAGATGGTCGCGTTGGCGGACATCGTGATGGATGATCTGGCCGCTCCGGCTGCCGCTCGATAGAATGTACGAATTCCAACTCAACGAACCAACACGGGCCGAATGGCCGTTCATTATGCGTAAACGTTTCATACGTTGACAATCCCATAATTCGACGGTACCCATTGTTGTACCAACAGCCAGATAATCGCCTTCTTGCGTCCACGATAACGAACATACGTAATCATTACCGCCTGGTAGTTCTAATAATTCCTCGATATTACCGGTTCCTAGACGAAAAAGCCAGTTTTATTAACCAAACTAGATATCTGAACTCACGAGTCGTAGCTTGACTCATACTTTACTACCATGTGTACCACGATATTCCTCTGCAGTGTGAACGTATGTCGGTTTCTTGTTTCAACTTTATAATCTGCATTACCAACATTACAGAGTTGAAATAAGAAGCTACAGTTACAACTATTGACGCATCTTTGATCGAAACAAGCTACGACATACGTTCCCTGTACTAATTAAACTTTACCGGCATTCCAGAGATAGACGTGCGGCCCCAATGCCGCCGCTAGGATGTTCGTCGAACTCCAATCGATCAAATTCAAATAATAATCGTCGATAATATCGGGGGCATCCAATATACGATCGGGTGCTTGCGGTATATACCGACTATTGCTGCTTTTTATACTGCTTGGCGTCTTGATTTGTGTATAAAGGACACGCATTGGATTCTGGAAGCCTTCCGGAGCCGTTGGTGCTTTATTTCGATACGATAGAATCTTCTGTTGGCAAATATCCTGTCCGTGGAGATTCTCGCACATCGCCTTCTGTAATTCTTTCTGATGTGTCGGACTACCGCCGATTGTTTCCGTATTTTTAACACAATTATCATCATCATTACAACTATGATTATCGGTGATTTGTTGATTATTGATTTTATAATGGGCTAAATCGAAATTCGTTGTATTTCGTGTTGGTATGAACCGATCGGCTGTCGGTGTCTTTGATAGATTCTTATTCGGTGTTGGTGTAGTTTTATTGTTATTACTATTATTATTTGTTGTTTTCAACGGTGTCTTCGATGGGGTCTTCTTCGATTTGACCACCCCACTATCGCCATTCGCTTGTTTCGTCGGTGTCTTTGTTGTTGATGTTGATGTTGAACTTAAACTCAAACTCGATAAGGATTGATGACGGCTGTTGTGATGATGATGATGGAATGATTCTTGGGCTTTACGTTCCCAACGTGGTGGTGGGCCCTTCGTTAACGGCCCATCCATTGTCAATAATGTGTTTATTTCATTCAAAAATTTATATTGTGCCATTGATTTGTTATTGTTTTTATCACCAACACACTCAATTCTACAAGTAAATTCGATTAATTGAAAAAATACAAGATAATTAATAGAGGAATTACTAAAATAAAAATGACAATACACAGACGATTAAATTTCGATAAAAATCCAACAGATTTCAAGAAATTCGCACAAAAAACGACGGTTATACCGGTATTTAAAGGTTTAAAACAAGACAGGTGTACCAACTTTGGAATATTTCCCTAGAATTCACCACCGGTTGATTCATATTAATAAATAACAACAAATCATTGATTATCGTTGATACCGTAATTTTTTATTATTTCTATTGCTAAATTATTGGAAATAAAACCTGAAATACTATATCAAAACAATATTATTTAGAAAATCTGGGGATTTTTGGTTATAACAGGTGCGCCAACTTATATATAAATTACTTTAATTATTAATTTTAATATTGGATTAATTCTTAATTAATGAAATTCGTTAAGTATACAATTTTCGCGAAATTTATTTGGGTATATTCAATTATAACCGATTAAAAAAATAATAATAAAAAATTAGGGACTTTTATTATAAACTAACCTAGAATTTTTCGCGACAATAAATTTTCTTAATTATATTAAAAAATTATGGACAAACATCGTAGTTTTATAGTTACAATCATGCAATAATAGTGGAAAACGTGGAAAACTGTGAAAATTGGGAAAATTTCGGAAAAATCACCATAACCTCAAAAAGTGAACTTAACCTAGAAATATCGCCGCATGAAACGGAACATCGACAATGAAGCGATTGAGGAAAAGCGACAATAATTTCGAAATTACCCAATTTCAAGTAAGTTCGAGTGTTATTATTCGAAAATTAGGTAATTTAAATTATTTGCTTTGTAGTCGACGAGTCCTGGAAAACAGCACAACAATGATTGGGAAATATCGTTTTTAAATTCGTACCAAATTACGAACGGTGACGATAATCAAATATTGAAAAAGAAGAGAAAGAAATCCATAAATTCCAATAATTATGAATTCAATGATAGTGATGATGATAATAAAAGTCGAATTCTTGTATTGAAACCTGAAGAAATTCAATATTTTTACGGCATGTGTCGATTGGCCGTGGTTCATGGTAGTGTAGAAATCCTCGGTTATCATCTAGACCAATCGCTGGAACAACCGATCAAGATTTACTCATTCCGTGGCCATTCTCTATTGTATATCCGAAATATCACACAAAACGACAATAAAAAGAAGACATTAATTCATAAAATTGGTAATAGGAAATTATCAAAACCGATAATAATCAAAGATAATACAGCTGTAATATTCTGTGAATTGTTACAAGAGACTTGTATTAATTTTATCATCAAACATATACCACAAAAGATCCTGCCACAGGAACAAATCACGTTTCAAGCCGATAATGGGGGCGATTTGAATTTGTTAAAATTCCACCCGAATTGGCACAAATTGATCGATCAATTCTCGAACAATAACGCTACAAAAAAGCCGCTAAAATTGATGATTTGCGGCGGTAAAAGTACCGGAAAAAGTACATTTCTACGTTATTTAATCAACACATTTTTGAATAAATTCAAGACAGTTTACATCATCGATCTAGATCCAGGACAATCCGAATTCACTCTACCCGGTTGTATTTCAATTCTTCAAATAAACCAACCGATATTTGGCGTGAATTTCACTCATCTATCGGGCATTGTTGACAAATCCCTATTGACACAGATTAATATTTCCCATGAGCCCGAATTGTATTTGAAATTGGTCCAACAATTGGTGTTGAATCGCAAATTCGCCAATTTACCGATTCTCATCAACACGATGGGTTATACGCACGATATTGGATTGAATTTGATTGCCTCATTGGTGTGGCTGTTGAAACCGACCGATTTATTACAAATTAACAGTTGTCGGAATATTAAAAAGAATTTCCGGAAACGTTTAGTTGGTGGTGTGATCGAGACGAATTGGCGATTATTTTTCAAAGATAGCAAACTCGATTTTTCGTATAATTTCCATGAAATTGATGCAATGAATGATGATTGTACCGGTTGGCAATTCGAATCGAGACAAATACGCGAAATGGCGATTTTATCGTATTTCAGTCGGACAGTTGATGGTGATGATTTGATTTACACAGAAAACCGATCATTATACGAGTAAAATTTATTATTTATTCCATCTTATAGACCGAATTAATTGTTTTATTTAAGAATTAATCTCCAGAGTGTTGGAATTGTCGATTGGAAAGGTAGACGAGTCCATCCGGCTGTTGTTAATGCAAATATCGTTGCTTTATGTTCGAAAGAATCGACGAATAATGATGATGAAACGATATTTCGTTGTCACGGATGGGGTAATATTTGAAAAATTCACAATATTCGATTAATTTTCTTATTTTAGGTATTGTACGAGGTATTGATGTAGAAAAGGGTATTTTAGTTTTAATAACACCGGAAAATCTACAAAATTTACAAGATAACGTTAAATATTTGGTTACGAATGGTTTAACATTACCACCATCGATTTATATGACAACTGATGATATTCTCGATGATAATAATGATGATAATAACGTTATTATACCGTATGTGAATAGTGGTAATCTGTTATATTTAGGTCAATTAACGAAACGTTCGATTGTATCGTCCAAAAAATTGAAAGAATGGAGATAAAATCTAATTATGTTATTTTCAATTAAAATTATTATTAGAAATCTCTGCCTCTGGGAATTGTTTCTGTTTCCGCACCTTTTTAAACGCATGTATTGAAACTTGCAAATTGCCAAAATTTAATCATCAATATCTCGTTCATCCGACTGAATTCTGACAATGAGTTACCGAGGATTATTTGGAGCAATCTAGCGGGTAAAATTGAACGTGAGCGTCCATAAAATCGTCATTTAATCGACGAAATCGTCGAGAATTTCAATTTTGTATCAGGAACACATGAACTAGCGAGAGACTATCATTATTATTGATTTTAGTTCATGTGATTCTACACTAGATGTCGCAGTTCGTGGTGAATTCAAATCGCGCGGTTAAAGCGGCCATGCCGGTCGATCTAACAACGGAATCGTCGAAGATTTCAATTTTGTATCAGGAACACATGAATCGGTTGAGGTATTTGAACTAGCGAGACTATCACTATTACTATTATTGATTTTAGTTGATGCGATTGTACACTAGGTGTCGCAGTTGGCGGTAAATTCAAAACGCACTAAACCGATACGATTATCAATTTTATTGCAATACCGTATTGTTTTGGCCCTTATAGCCCCCAATATTAAAATTATCAAATATTTTCATTGATTTTTCAATCCACACGGACAATTTGCGGCCGTGAACGTCTCAAAATCGTGCGGTTAGGAGCGTCCGTGTAAAGACGACGAAATCGTCGAGAATTTCAATTTTGTGCCAGGAACACATGAATCGGTTGTAGTATTCGAACTGTCATCATTATTATTATTGGTGGATTTCAAATTTGCGGCAAATTCGAAATTTTTCGAATCGTAAGTAGAGAAAGTTTAACGCCTTTTATTCATTATATTTTATAATATTTTAATGATAGTCGATTTCTAGGAGAAAATATTAATTGTTGCAAAAGAAGGAAGTATTTTTAATTTAATATCGTGAAGAGAATGTGAAAGTGGGTCGAATAGAGAACAACAACAACAGCAACAGTAGTTTTTACAGAAATTCGACGAAGACACACTCGAAAATAATGGAAAATTCAAGAAATGGTGACAATTTCAACGATTTGAGTCAAATTAAAGAATGGCTATTGAAACAACCGCATCTACCCCCAAATATCGGTAAATCAAAGCCAATATTAAAACAATTCAATAATTTGCTTCAATTTCCAGATGATGCCTTCTTAAAACGGTTTCTACACGCTTCCAATTATAGTTTAGAACAAACCAAGAGTCTGATCGATTTGTTTTACACGATCCGATCGCAAATACCGGAGTTATTCGCGAACCGCGACCCCACCGATCCGGCCATCCTGCAAGTCTTCCAAATCATGTAAAACGAGAACAACAATAAGGAATTTCGGGATTAATAATTTCGTTTCTAGTCAAATGGTACCGTTACCGAAATTAACCATAGATGGGCACAAATTATTGGTGTATCGATTCATCGACAGCGATCCGGATAAATACAATTTCTTGGACACGAATCGCGCCTTCTTCATGATGGCCGATACACGTTTAACCAACAATAACGAATTCAGCGATGGTGAAATACCAATCTTCGATATGGCCGGTTATAGTTTGAAGCATTTAACGAAAGTCCAATTGCCGATATTGAAGAAATACATGACTTATACGCAAGAGGCGCACCCAATTAAACTCAAACAGATCCATTTATTGAATGTACCGCCGTTTCTCGATCGCTGTTTAGCGTTAATCAAGCCGTTTATGAACAGTGAAGTTGCCGCAATGGTAGATTCAATTAAATTCGTCTTGTTGTTGTTTAATTTTGGGTGATTTTAGTTGAATTTCCACGCGCCTAAATCGCAAACTCTCTTCGATTATATACCGAGAGAATTGCTACCGGAGGAGTACGGCGGTAGTGTTGGCAAATTAGCAGATTTGCAAAAGTATTGGATTGGGCAATTGTTGAAGAAACGCGCATTTTTCACGGATGAAACCCAATGGAAAATTGACGAGAGTAAACGACCCAGTCACGATAAAAATAGGAGGCAATTGTTCGGTATTGAGGGATCATTTCGTACATTAAATATCGATTAATCTCGATTAATTATTTAATAATAAATCATTTAATTGTCATCATCGGATAATCCGCCACCTTGATCGATATTCCTAGCCAACATATAATTATCCATATCAATAGAACGACAATTATTGATACTGTAACGCAAACGTTCTGCCATTAATTCAATCGAACTGTACATCGGTAGGCGTAATTGAAAGAAGCAGGTCTGGGCCGTCGGTAGACCATTGATGGCCTTATCGACTTTCATCACTTGGAAACGTTGCGTTAAATCGGCTAAATTCGATGGTAAACGCGACCGGCCCGATACAAATCTCATGAACAAGACACGTTCGTTTTCGGTGAAATTCTCCAAAATCTCCCACAGCCATTTGACAATTTGGTGGTTCTCATCGAATTCACGATAACGGACGATTCTCTTCAAAATATCGATGGATATATGCGAAATACCACAAACCAATTGTTCCATATAATCGGCCATGAATAGGGAGAGTAATGGTACGGGAATTATGTTCGACATTCCATCTAAAATACAGGCAATTTGTAGATTGAATTCGTCTAAACGATATTTGATGGCCTGTTCGAAATATTGGGCGCGATTATTGAAAGTTAATGGGATACTGCGGCCGCCGTGGATTATCGGCACAATCTAGAAAAAAATCGATTTTTAAATAATTTCTTAACAAAAAACAAGCTAATCCAAAACGATGGCCTATTTAATTCGTAGAAATTCTTGAACTCAATCAAATTTAATAGAATTGGATTATTTTCCAGCGATTAGTTGAAATTAATTGATAATTTCAGGCAATCTTTAAACTCTAATATCTCACTAATTTCGAATTAAATAGCTTATTTCTCCATATGGTTGGATAGAGAAAGAAATTCTCTACTAAACACCATTAACAACCCCTATAACTTTCTAATAATTTTTCAGTTATTGAAAATTTTCAATTTCAATTAGTTTTCCACATGAAAGAAATTACTAAAACATAGAAGGCGCAGTAACTGTCAATTCAATTGTCACAATTAACCCGTAAATAATTCATTATTTTGTGATTGTTTAAATGGAAAATAATCGAAAATTATTGTCCAAATTATGAATTTTCAATCAAATTTAATAGAATTGGATTATTTTCCAGCGGTTAGTTGAAATTAATTGATAATTTCAGGCAATCTTTAAACTCTAATATCTCACTAATTTTGAATTAAATAGCTTATTTCTCCATATGGTTGGATAGAGAAAGAAATTCTCTATTAAACACCATTAACAACCCGTATAACTTTCTAATAATTTTTCAGTTATTGAAAATTTTCAATTTCAATTAATTTTCCACATGAAAGAAATTACTAAAACATAGAAGGCGCAGTAACTGTCAATTCAATTGTCACAATTAACCCGTAAATAATTCATTATTTTGTGATTGTTTAAATGGAAAATAATCGAAAATTGACAATAGGATTCTTTTTTCAGGTAAAATTTGCTGAAATTACTGAAGAAAACTTGTAAAATATTCGAAATTAACCTCGATTATAACAATGGGATATTGCTAAGCCTTCTTTGCATTTATACACGAATTCAATCACGGACGACTAGATACAACAAACTTTCAGCCGAAGAACTGAATTTCAGCAATTCTACTGTTAATAGACCATCAATTTCGGATTAACTATAGAATTTGACAAACTTTTCCGGTACAACTGGTGCCTTCGAAACACTCCAACGGTATAACATCATGGAAATTGTCCGAATTAATCCCAGACAGATGAATATCGCGAATACTACGCAAACTTTGAACGTAAATACAATCAACATCTTCCAAATCTTGTATCGTTACCGGCTCACCAACAATCAATTTCCACATCATTGGAGCTAGCGGTATAGCTAACGGTTTCCGGGTACGAATCGCCACACCAAATAAAATACCTACAATTATAGAGAAAATTGATAAAAATTACGTTTGTAACGTGCGAATTACCCAAGAATTTAAACCATTGCGGTTGATTCAATTCGGGATTCAATAGGTAGCGGTCACGATTGAAACCTTCATCGTTGGTACAATTCGGCGTTGGTACCAATAATGGTACACTGCCGTTCGTTATTTCTTGGCACATCTCCGTGATGGTATCATCGAAAACACCGCCAGCATCATCGGCGCCTTCGCCAACCAATTTGATCTTCCACGCCCGCGATGGCAGACATAAATCTTGCAATTTAACGTTATTATCGATGATTTGTTTGGCGATTTGTACGAAAATCGGCTTGATTTTATTCGTATTGGCGCCGTTAGGCGTGCGTTCATCATGGATGCGTTTAACGATAATTTGGGGCCCGTAATTTTTACCTTGTACCATTGTTTTACCGATACAACGTACAAATGGTAGAGTATAACAACGTGACGATAATAAAGGACGCAATTTCGGCGATATTAAATTATCCAATGGTGGTAGATTCATGTCGTTTTGTTGTTGACTTAACGGCATCAATTGCCAACAGGAATACAATTTATTCGAGAATAAATTCAAGAATTTCAAACGTTCATAGATTGATTTTATTGGTAAATCAATTAGATGATCGTATTGACTTGGAATTTGTTTGGGGATATTGAAAATTAGCGATCTTGTCTGTCCTGGGATACGTCGGGGTAATAATGGGGCAGTCCATGCGGCACTATGTGTACGTCCGGTTGATATCTGTTTAATTCCTTTATCACTCAATTCGGTGATAATATCCGGTTCGCGTACTAGAGAGATATGCGATAGGCCCAATTGGCCTTCACAATTCAAGCCCCATCCTAGGACTTTATTGCAAGTTGTTAGAAACAACACATGTTCGGTACCGATAGCGAAATCTTCAATCACATAATCATTGAGGGATGTTAATAATTTCGGGTGATAATCACTAGTACAATGATCACGCAGGAAAGTCTGCCATGGTACACAATCAATACCACAAACGTAGATTTTACCATCGAATGTTAGAAATACGGTTAGATTTGTACCGCAACCGACTTTCTTCATACCAATATTACACAAAGATTCGACTTTTTGCGGTATTGATTTAATTGTCGAATAACCCAAACCTAATTTACCATAATCACCTTCACCGAACGTCCAAACTAACATACCATCACACGATATACAAGCCGTATGGTTCAAACCACACGCCACTTGCCCGATTTTATAATCATCCAAAGCTGATACTCGTTCTGGTAATTTCTTATTAACCGTCGAACCTAAACCCAATTTACCATGATCACCATTACCGAACGTATACAATTTACCATCGCTAGTAACACAAGCGCTATGTTTAAAGCCGCAAGCAATTTGGACGATTTGAACGTATTTTAAAGCGTCAATTTGTCGAGGTCGCCGTTGCCGGTCACTATTCCCATGGCCCAATTTGCCATAATCACCATCGCCCCATGAGAAGACCTCGCCGCTTTCGGCCAACGCTAAAGTATGGCCATCCGAGCCCACCGATGTCACCAGATCGGTTATAATAAAACCCTGAAGACTGGAAATTATCGTTAACGTGTGCAAATCATCGGAATTGCCTTGACCCAAACGACCATAACTGCCCTCACCGCACGCTAAAGCCGTCCCATCCGATTGGATAACGAATGTACAATTTTGGCCGCAGACTATCTTACGGGCTGTTGAAAACGATTCGATTTGTATCGGTATCGACGTACTGTAACCTAATTCGGCTAATTGTCCGTGCCGATCGGAGCCCCATAGATAGGCGCGGTATTTACCACCGATTTGCCAATCTTGCGGCCTTCGATTCACCCAATCCATTATCTGTTCGTCCTGTTTCAACGTCCAATTACTATTTTGAATTAACGATAATTGCGGTAATTTATCAATATCGCTAATTAAAATCTCCTCTAATAATTCATCAGATAGATCGTTGCGTTTGATTAAACAATCGGCTAATTGTGTGGTTAAACTAAACGTATGTAACCATTGATAATCTGATATTCGATCGATATTATCGTTAATTGGCCGGATTTGATAACACAAAACTTTATCAATTTCCAATAATAATAGTAGTGATGTTAGACTTTTCAAATATATCGAATACATTAATTGTAAACCGGTTTGTACCGGTAATTTTTCATAATTGTATTGTTGTTGTAGTAAATTCGGTAGAGATTCTAGTAATAATTTGAAAAAATGCGCCGTTTTCAATTGTTTGACGCCATTTTTTAATAATACACACCGAGCTCGCGCCAATGGTAATACTTGTTTGAATAAATCGTAATTATAATGGAACACATTTAGAGTTTTCGTACGCGAACAACTTATTATCAATAGAGAATCATTATTATCATTATTATCACACCATATTGTTTGATTTACACTACCATTACCGATGATAGTTTGCAATAAACTACCATCAAACAACGACCATAAATTGATAATACCATTAACACAACCACTGACTAGAAATAAACCATTTTCGTGGATATTTAGAGTTGATACACGATTAAAACTGTGCCCTTGATGCTCGAATATCAATTTCGCTGTTAAATTCTTAACATTATTCGATATTTTCCATAAACCAACAGTACCATAAATCGTACCAATTGTTAATAATAAATCAGTATTACCAATAAATGGCGACCATTTTAAAGCGGTCGGTTCGAATTTCTGTATCAACGTATGCAACAAATACAATTTACAATTATTCTCATACCAAATGCGACAATTCAAATCACCAGATATGGTCGCTATCAATTTACCATTTGGGTCGTATTCTAGACCATTTAAACCATCATCATGGGCTTTAATTGTAATGATTCGATCATCATTCGAATTGAGCCAATTTAATTTCAATGTACCATCATTGAAGCCGATAATGAACGCTTCATTATCGTTGAACCAATCGATATCGATAATCGGTGTAGTTGTGGAGCAATTATTTAAAATTTGTAGATTCTTATCGAATTTATCAATAGTTATTAGAATGACTGTACCGTCAATACGGCCTATTAGAAGATGGTCTTTTGTATCGTTCTTGAATCGCGGCCATTTTATTGTTGTTATCAATTCAGTACAATCATCAATATACCAATGTTGGTAACCATAATCGCTGTTATTTAAATCATCACACAACCACCACAAATTGATATAATTCTCCATAATTGCAACGATATAATCACCATTCGGGGACCATTTCAAATGGCTAATTGACCGCCCGTACAGATCATTACCGTACAAATTCTTCGATATATGGAACACTAAAGTTGTATCCAATTGTAATTGTTGTTGTTGATCGAACAACCATAAACGAATTGTACCATCATAACCGGCTGTGGCGATTTTTTTGTTTTTATTATTCCAACTTATAATCGATATTCGATTGTCGTGTCCACTGAATTCGTTCGATTTCAATTTCGGTAAATAATTCGTCAAATCCGCCAAATTAATATTGTAGCGTTCATTTCGATTCGAATCGTTTAAAAGCCGGAATTTCGTCGATATTGATTTGAATAATTGTAAAGCCGCCCATTCTTTATTCTCGTTTAACAATTGATTTGATAATAAATACGCCGATAGGGCGTTAATTAACGTTAAATTATCCAAATTATCAATTTGTTGTTGTTGTTGTTGATTCGATAATAAACCACCATATTTCGATAGAATATTAATTAAAGATTGCGTTACAATAAAACCGGATTGGGAGATATTTAAACCGATTGATGCCATCAATAGATCTCTTGTACACATATCGAGAATTAAATTCGATGAATTCGAATCGTTTTGCGTTAACGCACAGATACTTAAACTCAAATTCTTTAAATACAAATTAATAATAGGCGATTGATTATTGAAATCATCGATTTGATAATAACAATCATCGATAATATCGAATTTTTGTATTATCGTAATATCGATACGATTCATTGCTGTTAAAATCATCAAACGTACAACTTTACGTATATCCGATAAACCGATCATTTCCAAATATTTCACCAATTCTTTACAATTCGTATTCATCGATAATAACGATAATAAATTCAATATTATCGATCGGGATAATAATATATGTATCGATGAATTTAGATGTTTTATCGCCAATATTCGTTCCAATGGTGTTATCAATAATGAAGCTTGTTCACCGATTGATTTCGCCGATTGTTCCCTATGCGATTGATAATTATTGATTTTCTTCACCGATAAGCCCCCTAATGGGTCGTTATTATTCAATTGTAACCCGTTATTACCATTATTACCACCATCACTACGAATTTTCTCCAATAAATCATCATAACTCAACGTAGAGAATTTGATATTATTTATATCCTTCTCTGTTGTATCTGTAATTATATAAAATTAAAAACAATTTAATTATTATTGTAATAATTACCGTTTTCATCGAGGATAATATCGGGGGCTTGTTGGTTTAAACAATTCATTGTACGTTTCTTATTCGTGTATTTCTTATGGCAACGATCGCACAATATAAAATAATTATTTTGTATTGTATTACCGCAAATATTATTACACCAATCTAGGCCGCAACCGGGGTGATATGATAACATGTGGCCTTTAATAAACGGCGATAGGTGTTCGCAATATGGACAAATACTGCACGATTTCTGTATATTTAGACAACCTGATAGTTTTGTTGTATCAATATCGTGTTGTGTAGTATCATCATCATCATCATCATCATCATCATCATCGTCATCATCTAAATTGGCGCCGTTAAAGGGGTGTTCCAACATCCATACGGCTAGTGTATTTAGAGTTTGTTCATTATTGTTGGTACAATTGGTTTCGCGGATTGCTTGCAGGATGTGTTGTAGGGCAAAACCCATTTCTAATAAATTTACAACAATTAAAGGATGCCGTTGTTCGTTATCCGAATCGAATAAACGGCGTACAGTTCGATGTTGGCGATTATTACCATTAATTGTAGTATTACCACTACTACTACCAGCTTCTTCACTGATAATAGTTGTATTATCATCGATTTTATTATAATTGTTGTGTTTGCGGAATAATTGGTTTTCGTTGATTTGATATTTAATAAAATTCAAATGTAGTAAACTTTGAGCACGTTCGAATTCATCGATCGTTACGATATTCTTCAATTTCAACTCTTGTACACTCTTCTCAACTAACGCATACATTATATGTTTAATTGTATTCTCATCATTCTCTTTAATATCGCAATTTTGCTTGGTATAATTCCGATTAATTGCAAATAAATTCGATGTTAATAGAATATTTAAAACTTTCAAACTTGTAAATTGTAGAAAACCCAATTTCAAATAGCACATTTCGATATTCAATAATTTCCGTTCTAAATCGCCCAATTTCTGTTTCTTCAATTCCTCCTGTTTGCTATTATTGTGTTGTTGTTGTTGATTCAATAATAAACGTTCAATACTGTACTGTTTACTCTCACAAAGGATATTCGTGACAATTTCATCGGCTAGGGCGTCCATTGTACGCGGCCGATTCAATTTACACTCAATGATCCGTTCATTCTTCAACGTTTGATTGTCGTTTTCGTTCAACAGAAATTCCTCATCGTTGGTCAAATCAATGACCGGAAATTGCATTTCGTTCGTTATCCCGCTAATTCGCGCCAATTGCAACAATAAATTCGTCGTTAAACCATTCAATTTATTACAATCAAACTCTAAATTAGTATCAATCGATTCTAGATTGACTATCGGAATATCATTGATGATATTATCATTCTCCCATTGTAAATTGACGGTAGTTATCCCCCTTTTTAACACACCTAGAATAATCGCGCGTCTATCGTTGGTGGTGGTTTTAATGCGGCAATAACCGCCCATTTTTAAGCCACGATCATAACCACCAATCACCACCAAAACCGGCCATATCGTCAAACACAACTCATCGATTTTCTCGTAGAAATTCCGATAATTATCACCGTTATCATCATCATCACCACCACCACCGATTAAATGATGTTGACAGATTTGTATTTTCGTTAATAATTCTTCAATACAATTCAAACGTTCTATTAGAATTGTATTGATATGATTCGTCCAATATTTCAACGAATACAATTTCCGTATTAAACGAATATAAGATTCCGTGATTATTGCCGGTAATGGTGCTAAATACGGTTCACCCGGTAATAGATCTTTCTCGATATTGTACATTTTCATATCGGTAATTTTAACTTTCTCCCCGGGGGTTGTACTGTAGAAAACAACACAGGGATATAATAAATCACTAGTATCGATATTTTCGAAAGCTATCCGCGGTTCATCGCCATTCTTACCGAAACTCAACGTACGTGCATCCATATCTAAGATGCACGTTATATAATCACCTTGTGTATAACACGGGAATGATTGTTGGTGATATTGGTGATTATTACAACAACAATAATCATCACGTTCACCATTATGGTAGAGACTGCCGTTATAAGCCCGATACAACCACATATCAGAAGTTGTACGATGGTTTGGATCTTTAATTGGATATTTCGATATACCAATACACGTACCCTCATTGCCACGATTCTCTTTAACTATCAAGATTTTCCATTGATAACAACCGGATTTCATCGATTGTACACTTAAACCGTAACCCCGATTGTTCGTATGGATTAACGTTTGATTATTTTCAATCGAACAATTAGTGCATTTATCCGGATCGAACGCCATCTCTTCCATTGCAATTGTCTCCTCATCGCCGTCTTTATTGAATTTTATCGTATTTGTGGTATAATCAACGTGCGGATTCGTCCAAATTTCGTTATTCAACTGTCGAAATAGCCGATTGATTATCAATTTCTTCAAATCCATCGACAAATAATCGTGTTGTAGATTCGATAGAATATTCTGCAACAATTGGATTGTTATCAATTTCGGCCGTAATAATTTCAATTTGATCGTATAAACTATACTGTTGATATCCAAAACGTTCAATAGACCTAAAATCCAACGATTCGTCGACAATAACGTTTGTACATACTGATTTGAAGCGATTATTCGTAAGAATACAAGAAAATCGATGAAATTCTTATCGCAAATCTTAACAATTCGATCGTTTGCTGTTGTTGTCGTTGATAATTGTTGGAAATTCTCGTATAAACAATCCACAATATGCTCGAAAATACCCAAATCGATATTGTTGGTATGCTGACAAGCCGATAGAATTATAATTCGTTTCAAACGAATCGCCGATAAATTTACATAATTATCGCCGCTAAATTGCAATAATAATCTAAACAAATTCTTCTCAATCAATAAATTCAAATCGTTCGTTTCATATTTGATACTCAAACTGAAGATTATCGTTAAAATTAAACTGCGATTACTGTGTTTTTGTAATAAATCGATTAATATCTCGTAAATCTTATAGACGTATTGTTTAATTTCAGATTGTATCGAATTCGGTGAAGCTTCAATATTCTCCAAATAATGCCGCAAATAACCGAAATTTTGATCGAATTTATAGTTACAAAAACCCAAATAACCCGATAATAATTGCGGTAATACAACTTTCAATTCATTCAAATTATTATCGTTCAATAATCGATACAAATATTTTAAACTTTGTAAACGATTCCCACTACGTTGTTTTTGTATTATTAACGCCTTATAAACTATAGTTGGTTCAGTACAATTATTACCATTCTTAATTGTATTATCGTTATTATCATTCACGGCTTCATTCGATATAAAATTCAAACAATTCGAACAAATCGTCGATAAATTATTGAAATTACCATCAATTCCGACACCTGTAATTCAAAATATAACAAATAGATGGCGTTATTACTGTAACAATCAACTTACCATTGATGAAAATCAATAGAAACAAACACCGTTCGATGATTTTACAATAAAACAAATTAAAATCCCCATCATTTGTTTTCATATATTGATAATTCAACAAAATTTGCTTCAATAATTGCGAAAATTTCGTCAATTCATTGATAATAATCTGTTTCAATTGCTTATCTTTCGAATATTTCCGACTATTATCGACAAGATTCGTTTGTTTTAATAATACGACCAAATAGAGGCGTATTATCAAATTGATATTATCATCACTATCATCATCGATATCGGTGCATTTCAATAATAATTCATCGATAAATCCATCATTATCGCTATTATCATCGTTGATTAAAGCACAAGCCTCGTCGTATTGTTTCGGTAAATTCAACGATAATTTCAATAGATTCTGTTCGAATTGTTGGAATCTCTCGATGAATACCAACAATGAATTCTGTTGTTTTAATAGAATTAATTGCGCCAATTCTTTGAGTAAATCAATCGAATATTGATCGTCAATACCGTTAGAGAATATCAATTTCGTCAACCAATTCTTGCATAATTTCTCATACAAATTCACGGTGTCGTTACAATTATTAATCAATAAATTATTCAAACATTGGCCGATTAATAGCGAACAAATTCGTTGTAAATCAATGATCCAAATCCAAGATTGGTTGGTTAATTGGGATAAAGTTGGAGTTTCACACCGGGAAGTCTCGCCATCATCATCATCGTCATTAATCACGATATCATTAGCCAATAAATGATTGAAACCATCTAAAGTTAGCAGTAATTCGATCAAATCGTCCAATAATTGTTGGTTAATCTCCATCGGTATTAGCAATAATGACGATAAAATCTTCAATAATATCGAACCGGTTAGCGAATCTAATAGGACATTATATAATAATTGTAGCGAATTTGGGTAATTCTCGAGGATTATAATCGATTTCTTTAAAACTCTAATCGATAGTGGTAATAGTTGTTTTAAATGTTTCAAAATTATCGTTAATATCGTTAAATTATTACCGATTAAATTCGCTAATAGATGATTCTGTAATAGTGATAATAATTTACGTAAATGTACAGTTTTCGTGTTATTACAATTGTGCCATTCGATTTCCGAACAATTCTTCATATAACTCTCGATACTAACCAAAGTTTCTTCGGTGTATTTACACAAAGTTTCCAATAGAATTTCCATTAGACGTTCGATAGAATTTTGATCGCAAATCTTCCGATTCGTCGCCATCTTCAATAAACTTGCAATATGATTCGGATCTTCCAAACTATTTATGATGATATTCAACAATAATTGTTGCCCATGGGTTAGATTATCGTTACGAATTAGATGTTCGTAAAGGAAATCGATACGTTCTTCTAGTTTTGGTAGCAATAAATTCGCCCCGATATTAATCAATTCGATACAAGTCGTATGAATATCATTGGGGGTAGTTTCAATGTCGACCAATTTAAATAGAATTGATCGTAATTGTTTTGTGTGTTTCTCCAAAATTGTAGAATTATTGAATAATTGTCGATTAAATTGATAGACATTCAGATGTGTAGTTAACAATTTTAAACACAATAGAATGAAGTGTTGGTGTTGTTGTTTGGTTTGGAACGGTTTCGGTTGGTCGTCATTAAAATCGCTCATGTATGTCTCTAAGAATTGTTTTAAAATCTCAAAAGTCCGCTCATTCAAATCGATACAATACGGCTTATGTTTGATGATCCGTTGGTTTTCGTTCGGTATTGTCGTCCAAGCGATTGAATGCGACGTACCGGCGCTAATTTGCCGTACATTGATGCCGTCCAAACCGACAACTTTCTGCGGTTTGATTATAGCACTGGACGTATGTCCTTGTCCGCATTGGCCCATACTATTCGCCCCCCACGCGAACACCTCATTATCATCACTCAATGCCAAACAGTGATTATCACCGACGGCTATATCGACAATCCGGTACGTTTTCAATTCGTCGATTTGTAACGGTAATAGATTGAATGAATCAACTTGACCGTGCCCTAAAACCGGACCGGTACCCCACGTATAGATTTGTCCAGTTTGGGTTAGAGCAATCGAAAATTCGGTACCGGCGCAGATTTTTTGAATAATCAAACCTTGTAGCGCTTGTACGATTTGCGGACGGTACGATTTTATCAATTCGCCAGTACCTAATTTACCATGTTCACCATTACCGAACGACCAGACAGTTTTACCATCTCTAGATAAGACTAAAGTGTGGGAACTGCCGCAAGACACTTGTCCGATATCGTTTAAACCGATCACTAAAGTCGGTATATAACGGCTATTATTATCACCATGACCTAAACGGCCGTGATCACCTTCACCCCATGTGTACAATTGACCATCACTAGTGATAGCGGCACTGTGCCGATAACCGGCATTGATAAATTTGATTTGTTTATCGATAAACGGCCCCAATATCCGTTCGGGTTGTTTGAATGTTAAACAATTGCCATGGCCTAATTTACCATAATCACCATCACCCCAACTATAAACATGCCCATTATCGGTAAGAGCCAACGTATGTCCATCACTACCTTTAGAACTGGATAATTTCTTAATTTTAATTCGTTCATCTAACAATAACCGTTTCGGTAACGTTTGATTGGACGATTCACCTAAACCCAAACGTCCATAACTGCCTTTACCGCACGCACTAACCGTTCCATCTAAATGTATAGCGAACGTACAATATTGCCCGGCTTCGATCTGTTGAATTTGATTGAATACCTTCGATTTTATCGGAATTAGAATTTTCTCTTGTTCATCTTCGGCTAGTTGATGAGATGAATTACTACCCCAAACGTAAACATCGTTCATTTCATTCAATATTGGTGGTGAAATTGTAGATTCATTCAATTCGAGAGGTTCAACGATACAAATACCACCACTATAATCGGTTGCCATTATACAAATAATCTCCATTAAATATAAAGCGGCTTCATAAATCGATAATTCACCATTATCATCGACCAAATCGAATTTAATCTTCAATTTATTACTATTCAATTGTAATAAAGCCCGTTTAAAATAACGGCTACGCATCTGTTGGGTTAATTCGAAATCACACGCCGCATTCAAACACAAATCAATCCATTCTAATAAATAACGTAAATAACCACGTTGTAAGGCTAATATTAATAATAATTCAAACGATAATAATTTGCCTTTACGATCAGCATTGATTGTATCATTTAAAATTGTATCTTTTAAAAAATCAATCACCTGATCTAAACTATTACAACCTAATTGTGTTAATTGTAGATCATTTGATAGACATAATGGTGGTAATTTCTGTAATAAATCAATGGAAGTCTCCAATACTGAATTACATAAAGATGGTACGCCCAAAATATCGCTAACTTGCCAATTTTGTTTCAATAATGAAAACAATAAACTTAAACCAGTTTTGATACCGATCTCTAATAGAGCTTGCGACCCATCAATTATTTCTTTATTATTACAATTCACCGTATTATTAATATGATTGATATCATTGATAATCTGTTCATGTTTACTCTCTTTATTTCCACTATGATAACGCACCATTATAGCGTAATAAATCCGTTTTAAAATCAATAAACGTTGTTTTAAAACTGTTGTAAACGGTGTAATCGAGCATAAATTCCGTGCTAATTCGAATTGTACATTCAATAATGTGTTAACGTATTGATTAAATTCAGTCTCTACTTGTTTTCTATCATCATCATGATAATAATTGAACATCTCTTGTATATCATTATTGATGATTGGTATTGTTGTTGGTATTGTACGTAATTCGTGATTTTGTATCAATAAATCATACATCGATTGTACTAAATCACGATTCGCTATATTATCACAATCTTTTAACGACCAATTCACATTCGTATGCTCCATCCATTCCATTTCAATACTACCATACAGATTTTCCATTTTAATCAATTGTCGTTGGGTTTTTTCAATACAAAAATCTATAAATTAAAATTATATAAATTACATAATTTAATTTCTTCGATAATTTCTAGGTAATTAAGTCGTTTTGAACACAAATTTTCACTTTAATTACACTGACAAGATTACTTGTTGAAATTCTAACCAAAAATGACGGGTTGGAATGTAGCGCCATCTAACGGTGACCAATTCGAACACATTACAGTTGCACGATGAGTAATTGCGGAAAATTACAGGAATTCTAATTTTTCCAATTATAGAAAGTTTTTATTAAAAGAAAACTCTTTTTTTAACTCTAATTTTTACTTTAATTACACCGTCAAGATTACTTGTTGAATATCTAACCAAAAATAATGAGTAGAATGTAGCGATATCTAGCGGTGACTATTCGAACACATTAGAACTTAGTTGCATGATGAATGTTTGCGGAAAATTACAAAAAATCGTATTTTTACAATTATGACAGTTTTTATTTATCAAAAACTCACAATTGATAATTGAAATATTGTTGCAACATTAATTATAGTAGAATTTCTTAAAAATTAATAAAAATTGTATTATTTTATGTGTATAATTGGTTGTATAACCACCACTACATTATAATTAATCGATAAATTAATAGAGGACGCTACTATATAATCAATCACAGCTACGGCGCAAAATTCAAATATAAACCTCCAAATTCTACTGTAAATTCAATTAAAATCATTTCACTGTGGCTATTTAATTTAATTATAGTTTTATTTAAGTTGCTTAAGGCTGTTTTTAAAGCGAAATGTGTGAATTAATGGCAACGTTATAACTGTTTCGATGGAATTTTGTGTACTGTTATGATTTCGAAATGAAAACATGCCTTCTTCTTCCACCAATATTGGAGATTATCACGATTAATAGTCGCCAATTAAACTGCAAGACAACGACAACAACACTGGCAAAAAATTCGAGTTGTAAATTTACCAAATTTATTTTCCTATCAAGCGAATTACCAAGTCTATACGATCAATCATAGTCTAGTTGTTTGCATTCTTTTACATTTCTTTGTTTATAAAACAATATTTATACCAATATCAATATAGGTGTTTTCGTAAAAACACACGCACGCACACAATAAAATTATTCGTTTTATTGAAGACACAATTCGCATTCAATCGGTATTATTTGGTGAGTGGAATTTCAACATTATGGACATTCAAGTTGCTTTAACGAAAACAGGTGAGTTTTTAATCAACAGTTCGGTGTGTTCAATTAATTCGATCAAATTCCAGGTTACGGTAGATTCCATTATAAAATCTTAACAGTGTGCGCTTTGAGTTTATTAAGTGTCGGCCTGCAAAGCAACATATCCAGTTTCATCTTCCAATCGATACAATGCGAATTGAAATTGACATCGTTCGAATTGGGCATTTTGAATGTCGCCTATTTGTTTGGGGGCAGCTTGAGTTGTTTCCTATGGGGCGTAATCGCCGACAATTCCGGCCGTCGTCCAACCCTAATCATCGGCCATCTATTCAACGTTATTGTCACCCTATTAACGGCAATTTTCAATAATGTCTCCCTATTGATAACCGGCCGCTTCCTGTCCGGCTTCCTATCGAGCGCCCCAACCAGCATCATCTTCTCGTATTTAGCCGAATTTCAAGCCCACAAATACCGCCCGATCGCCCTATCGATATTGAGTCTATTCTTCACTTTAGCCTATCTGATATTACCGTTACTATCATGGTTGATATTACCGATTGATTTACATCTAAGTGGACCATCGTCGTTTCTATTGTTGACTCCATGGCGGTTATTGTTGGTAATAATCGCAATACCGGAATTGGTAGTTGGATGGGCGTTGGTTTATCTGCCGGAGACGCCGATTTATTGTTTGAATCGGGGCGAAATTCCGGCGACTTTAACGATTTTAAAATTGATGTTCATCGAGAATACCGGCCGGAACGAGGACGATTTCCCGGTGAAGAATTTGCTTTTCAATCGGAAGAATCAAATCGAAATTGTTGATAGTGATCGTTGGAAAGTGACGCGGATTTCCTACCGGATTCTACAACAATTCAAAGAATTATTCCAACCGTCTTTGGTGAAATTCACAAGTCTGGCGTGTGGTGTTAGTTTCGCTAGTCTATTCGGGTAAGATTATTTTTGAATTATTTCGAAAAGTAAGCTGTGCTTCTCGGCCTAGTTTGACTACTTGTTGGCAAGTAGGCTATGAAATCACATAATCTAGTAATTGCCAAAAACAACTGATTCCATAGCCTTCTATTCAATATTGGACCGAGATGCACAGCTTACTTTTCGAAATATCGCGAGTCATTAATTACTTTAATTACTTTATTTATTAAAATTTGTTTGTAGTTTGTACGGTTTAGGCTTATGGATACCGGAGATCTTTGTTCGTTTCCAATTGTACGAAACCCTACACCCCAACAATACAAAAGTGACAATAAAACAATTGACCCAGATGCAGATGACTACAACCAATGAATGCAATCAATCTTTGGATGATTCAGTGATAAGAAACACAATTATAGTCGGTGTTGTTTCATTAATTTGCAGTCTAATCTCGATCTTTATAGCGAAACGTGTCCATTTAAAATTCATCGTTTTCTTATCAATGTTGACGGGTTCAATTTGTACATTTCTATTGTATTGTCTGAATAGTTCTTTACAGAATTTAATAATTACGTCAATTTTCCAATCGACTATGATTATTGGTAACGTCCAAATCGGTAGTTTAGTTACAAATTTATTTCCAACCGATATAATCGGTTTGTGTTTATCGTTAGTTATGTTTAGTGGACGTTTAGGTGCCATAGTTAGTAATCTATTATTTAGTTATTTTATGGACGATTATTGTGAAATACCAATTATTGTTGTTGCAATTTGTTTATTGATTGGTAGTATTTTGTGTTATTTAATACCGAAAAATAACAATAACATATTAAATAATAATAATAATTCTATAGGCAAATCGATTGAAATTAGTATAATCAAAAGTGAATCTTGATTATATCTAAATGTGGATTAAACTCATTTTCGTGCGATTTATTTTTAAAATTACCGCTCTCCCCGATTCAAATTTCCCTAATAAATCGTGTTATTCAGAAGATTTTGTCTTTATCTTCATTTGTTCCAAAAGATTTGATTTAAATTATCGAATGTTCCATGGTAGTTGGCCGTGCCTTTTGTACGTATTGTCGTAACTTTATTCACACTATACTACTATAATTTATCCTTAAACGGGTAAATAAAAAGTCATAAATTTTAATGATGGCTAGCAAAATTAAAGCACATGTGATTAACAGTTTGTATGAAGATAAAATCCCAATTTATTGACAATAATCATTGGCAATTTAACACGCGTGCATTCTAATTAAACCTTTATGTATACTAATTAAATATAAGCGTCTAAAAACAAATATACAGAGTGATTTATCAGCTCTTTGACCAACTTTGAAGATGGAAAGTAGATGGAATTTTATGAATAAAGTCTGCAAATATAGGTCTTTATGAATTCAAACTCGTTAAAATTGCGATTTTTCAGCAGCAATACTATTGTTATTGCTATATTTGGCGTCATATAGGCAGCCAACATAATTATGTACATAAACTAATAGTTAGTTGCCTATATTAGCAAAAGGGAGCGACATTTAGCTCTTTTTTAATTCTAGTATTTTTGAATCTGTATGTTGGTTGAACTGCTTGTCAATGTTGACAGTTATAATTTCGAAAGTTTTTTGTATGGTTTTTTATAATTAAATTTAATTTAAATAAATATTGATAATGGATTCATTTTATGACGCCCCACGTCGTCCACCAACACCAACAAAATTCGAAAGGGTATAATTTAAATCTATTTAAAAAAAAATCAATTAACCAAGTTTTATTGTAGATTAACGTCGTTAAATCGCTACCTGTACCGGAGATTTCGATGATAGCACCCGAACAACCACCTATCGATACAGTATTGAAGCAAAATAATGCAATTCTCTTGAAGAATTCGCCACAATCGAGACGAGTTCATTTCCAAGGAACGACAAATAAACCGACCATTACTAATAATAATAAAGAGAATCTACAGTTTGAATCGACGAAAAGAGATTTTAATCTAAATGGGAAAACTTTCAAGCACATCTATATGGCGAATATACCGAATCGTGATCTAGATTCAAGTCTATTAGAACCGAACATTATCGAAAAATCTAAAATTGTTGAACCATCGAAACGTACAGACGAAAGTGTAGATTTCGGTAGGAATTTCCGTGAATTTCGAACGAAATTCCCGATAACGAATACAAAAATTGCTTCAAATCATCAAATAATAGAAGAAACTTCAACACAAATAACGCAAATACCGAGAAAAATTGATAAATCGATCAGTTGTAATTTAATTGAACCCAACAATAATTTAGAACGTCTCCAAGAACCGACAATTAAAGATTTATTGGAGATAATTAAACAACAAAATCAACAAATAATCTCGTTACAACAACAATTATTCAATTTACAAAATTGTCTACAACAAAACAATACAACAATAAATCAATCGAAGAAATTCTCGATCGATTTGAAAGCGACCAGTTTCGAAGTGTCGTTTCGGCCGCAAAAATTACAAAAATTCCAACACCACGAACCGACAATCAAAGAGATTATCGAATCATCAAATGATAATTTACCGAGAAATTGTCCAGATGATTTGTGTTTAAATCTCCAACAATCGATCGATATACGTGAAGAAACTTGCCCGAGTCCTGCGCCCAGTATACGAATCGATATGGAAGAGATTCAAGATTATAAAAGTGACGATAATAGCGACGATTTCGATGAGGAAGATGAAGAAGAAGAGATTGGTGTTAGTTTATATGAGAATATAATGAGTCAAGTTAATAAAATATTGGAGAATGTGCGTAATCAACAGGGCCGTTCTGATAAACGAACTGTACAGGAGGTGAAAGAGGCGACTATTCGTTGTTTAAAAGACGCCGGTATCGCGAATTCGAATGATTATCGAAAATTGCGCTATAAACCATCCGATGTTAGTTTCGCTGTTAAACAATTGTTGTTGAAATATCTACCGGATGAACAATTAGTTGATTTTCAATTGAACCAAACGAAATCACCTAGAAAACCGAGAACGAACAAAAATCCGACGAAAAATGAATTTTCCATCGCCTCACTCGAATATATGAAAAAATACAATCTACTAAATGATCGCAAAACGAACAAATTTCTGGATATTTCAACATTAAAATTACAACCGAAACTTTTATAGATTCTTTCTAAATTACAATTTTTTAACAATTCAGACTAAACGAATAAATAGATTCATGTCCAAGATGGTTTTATACATTGAACGATTCACCACAGCCGCAAGTTCCTTTAATATTCGGATTGTTGAAGATAAATTCCGATTTTAATTTATCCTGAACGTAATCCATCTCAGTTCCTAGTAGGGTCAATTGTGCCTTCTTATCGATAAGAATTCGGACGCCGTCTTGGACCACTTCCTCGTCCATTTTATCTTTGGTTTTCGTGTAATCTAAAGTGTACGACAAGCCGTTACAACCGCGTTGTTTAACGCCAATCCGCAAACCTATCTGGAAATTCGATTTTAATCATCGATTTTGATGATTTTAACACAATAATTACTCACATAATCGGATCTATCTTTGAGTAATTGTTTAACCCGCTCCACTGCCGCCGGTGTCTGGAAATTTACGATTATTATAATAATAATTGATTTATCGGATATTTACTAGAATTAAAGCTGCACGATTCGGGATAACTTTACGTCTAGCCATCGCCCTCACTGTAGCTGTAGCGACCGATTTTGTGGCCATTTCAATTTAGAATAATCTACAATCGCACATTATTTACAATTAAATTAGAGTTTAAATAATCGGAATTTCAATAAATTAACAGTTGTAAATTCAAATTTTGATAATTGCGACACTAAATCCAACACAGATAACCTATAAACTTCAAATCGATTTAAAGTTGGGTTATATAACTATGATTACGACATCTATCGCTTTATACAACTACTAAATTGGTGAATTTTATTGTTTTTGTTGGTAGTATTGTAGTAGTAGTAACAATGGTTACGTTAGAATTATTGAAATTTCTCTACTTTTAATTCGAGTTATTTTTGTTATTATCAATAATAATTAGTGATTATCGTGTATTGAAAATTTTGTGATTATTCTAATGATTGATTGATTTTTTTCGTGTGATAGTCTAATGGCGTCACTTATGGTTAGTGTGGTTAGTTTGTGGTGTCTAGAAAATGAACAATTGAAAAACAAATCTATAAAATTCCTGTAGTATCGACAGCGCGTGCGCACAATCATTCCTTATCTCTTGTGATTGTAAACACGACTTTGTGGCTTTGTTTATGGTTAAAATCGAATAATAATTGTCGGATTTGTATTAATTTTATATTAAATTAGTGTAAATTGTGTGTATATGTGTTTTGTTAAAAATCGACTAGATATTGTTTGAATAATGGATGATCCAGCTAGGATGATGGCACATAGTGGTAGTGGTCTAATGCCGCCACAGCCCTACGGTATGAATCCGCAAGGTGAGGGCCAATCTGGTGGCGGTGAGAATGAGCCACGTAAACAGGACATTGGTGAAATTTTACAACAAATAATGAATATAACCGATCAAAGTTTGGATGAGGCGCAAGCCAGAAAGCATACATTGAATTGTCATCGTATGAAACCGGCATTATTCTCTGTATTATGTGAAATTAAAGAGAAAACTGTATTATCGTTAAGGAATACACAGGAGGAGGAACCACCTGATCCGCAATTGATGCGTTTAGATAATATGCTGATTGCTGAAGGTGTAGCAGGTATCTGAATTGAAATCTAAGAACATTAATTTAAATTAAGAAATGTTTTACTTAATTTAAGGTTTTCTAGGGCCAGAGAAGGGTGGTGGTGCTGGTGCTGCAGCATCTGGTTCAGCTGCTGCACAAGCTGGCCAACCGGATAATGCAATCGAACATTCAGATTATCGTGCAAAATTGGCACAAATCCGACAAATCTACCATCAAGAATTAGAGAAATACGAACAGGCTTGCAATGAATTTACAACGCACGTTATGAATTTATTGCGCGAACAATCGCGCACTAGACCGATAACACCGAAAGAAATCGAACGTATGGTCCAAATTATCCATAAGAAATTCAGTTCGATACAGATGCAATTGAAACAATCGACATGTGAAGCTGTAATGATATTACGTTCACGTTTCTTGGATGCACGCCGGAAACGCCGCAATTTCAGTAAACAAGCATCGGAAATATTGAATGAATACTTCTATTCGCACCTATCGAATCCCTATCCTAGTGAGGAAGCTAAAGAGGAATTGGCTAGAAAATGTGGTATTACAGTTAGTCAAGTATCGAATTGGTTCGGTAATAAACGGATTCGATATAAAAAGAATATCGGTAAAGCACAAGAGGAGGCTAATTTGTATGCGGCCAAAAAGGCAGCCGGTGCATCACCGTACAGCGGTACACCAACACCGATGATGTCACCAGCTCCACCACAGGACTCGATGGGCTATTCGATGGGATCGGCGTACGATCAAAGTTCGGCTTACGATGCCAGTAGTTGCGGTTATGATCCAATGCACGCCCAAGAACTATCACCTTAATTCTAATTTTTAAACAAACAGATGTATACTGGATGAATTGTACCTACTTATATACAATTTTTACTTAAAATTTGTGTTAATTAAGCAGAAAATTCGAGTTTGTCAGCAACAAAACGTGCAATATTTATGTTATTAATTGACTACAATCTGTTATTCGTTTTCTGTTTAATTTCAACTAATCAGGCGTATTTTCTATTATTATTGCTATATTTAGTTGTAATCTCGATAAGTTTAGTTCTATTAAGACGATTGATTTGTTAAAATTCGATAAATTGTAAAAATCGCTTCCAATCGAATCAATTATGGTTTGATTGCAATAGAATTGCCCGACAATTCAACGGTAATGGTGTGGATTTGATTTTGTGAATATTATTGTACTTCATATGCTTGGCAATTTGAATAAAATACAGTAGGAAATGGATGGAAATAATTACATACCTTCAATTGCACAAAAATCGGGTAATTCCACTATACTTATTTACAATTACTTTATTTTTCGTTTTTATTTTCGCTAGAAATTAACAAAATAATACAAATGTTGGTGCTATTCTCTCAATTATTTTTTATAAAATAGTGCCAACAATTAAACAATCAATTGTTTGAAATTAGATCAAAGTTGTAATTGTAATTTTACAATTATTTACATTGATACAATGAGACATTATCGTTATTGTTGTCGTCTATTATCGAGCACGGTTTATCCATAAAATTATGGTTATAAGTCGGGGAATCCTTTAAAATTATATTTACACGTTTCAGTCTCTTTTTTTTGTTGTTTTGATGAATTAATTGGAACTTGCAGAGATACAGACCGGGATTTTCTTGTAAATAATCGAAATTAAAATGGTCATATATCCTTGATCAATCTTCAGATATTTGTATAATGAAAAAAAAACTAAGTTTAATAATAATAAAGGCAATTGTGGTCAATGTGAATGCCGCTAACTAGACTAGAACTTAGAATAAGAATTACATCGATAACAGACAGAAATTAGGCGCTAATTTTTAACTAAACAAAACTAATTAATTTTAAAAAATGAGAATTGCTAAAATCAAACAAATATTTACACACATTTTCTTAATGCAATACTATGAGATTTAAAACAATAATAATTGGCAGTGACTCATTGGATTCTCGTTTGGCAGTAAATCGTGGGGCACACCAACACGTGTTTAAAGAAGCCCAAAAATTTCCACATACTTATCAATATTCAGTTTTAGGGGGATTTATTTAAAAATTGAGAGTATGCCAAAATTAGAATAAAATCTTTGGTTAATCCGAACGAAATTTGCATTTTCTAAAATTTCCGATAAGTACATTTGAACATTTATCTTTCCGTAAATTTCTCCAATCCAATCGCAACTTATTTTGGTATACAATTTTAACATCACTTTATGCAGTCAAAACAATAATAAATAAAATTATTATATAAAATAGAATAAAATAAAGTCACTAAATTAAATTAAAATCGAAAAATAAAATAGATATCGAAGAGAACAATTCACTGTTGCTTTTCGTTTAGACAAATCATTGAATCATGTCATCGTATTGTTGGTACCATCGTCCCATTCGATTAAAAATTCCAATTTACCAGACGGTCCGATACGTTTTGCTTTTATTGTAAATTTCTCACCGGCGGCTATACGATTTGCAGCACCAAAATAAATATTCACCGAACTCTTCAAATCGACAATATTCAAATCATCGTTCAAATTATTACCATTATTCGTATTAGTACTATTATTATTATTACTATTTTGATTCAGTTTTGTTGTATTATCTTTATCGATTTGTATTTTATCGGGCCGTTGGCGCAATTTACGCCCATTAAAACTATAATCAACATTATTATTATCATTAGTCGTTTGTGTTGTTGTAATTTGTTTCCATTCTTTTGCATCCGGTTTAACTGGCAGTACAGTAGCTGTTTTACTAGCAGTCTGACCATTATTATTATTATTATTTGTTAAATAATTTGTACGATTCCGACGTAAACGTTTACGTTTCACTTCACCATTCGGTCCAATAAAAATATCTTTTTCACTTAATTGTCGTTTTGTTGGCCGCATTAATGGTTTACCTGGTATCACAGCTGTTAATGGTAATGGTAATGATGGTTGTTTTTGATCTTTTTTATTACGAATTTTCTTCGTTGTTTTCAACAATTGTTGTTCATTATTATTATTATTATTATTATTATTACATTTTAATAATGTTAAAAATGGATTATTTTTACCTTCGAAATCTTTCGGTGGTGGTATAATTAAATCTAATGTACTTTTCGATGATGTCTCATCACCGGATGTATCATAATGTATATTATTATTATTATTATTATTGTTGGTATTTAAATTTTTATCTAAACTATTTGAATTTTCACCAAAATCATTACTAATATCCGATATTGTTGTTGTTGTTGTTATTGAAATTAAAGCAGGTGGTGTTGATGGTGCTGATACTGATGTTGGTGGTGTTAATGGCAGTGTATCGTTCTTTTGATAATTTCGATTATCTAAACTTAATCTAGTAGGATAACCACCTTTTGTTAATAGATCATCTTGTATCATTATCCTATCATTACCATTATTATCATTATTATTATTAATTAGACTATCATCATTTGAATTACTACATCTTTGTTTTGATTTCCTTAAGACACGTTCACGTCCATTTATTGTCAATAATCGTTTACGTCGTGTTGTTGTTGTTGTTGTTATTGTTGTTATCGTTGAATTGTATTGTACCGATTTTTTAGCACAACCTCTAGTCATTGGAAGATTATCATAATTGTGTTTATATTCATTTTGTTGTTCAATTTCAGGACTCGGACATGGTGAATCCGTTTCAGATGGATTATTACTATTATTATGTTGATATGCTACACCCATCATAACATTTTTCATATGATTATCACACGGTATCAATTTCTTAAATTTACTACCATTATTACCAATATCACCATTATAATATTGTTGACGATGTTGTTGTTGTTGTTGTTGATGCTGATGATGATGAAGATGATGATGATGGTTATTTAACAATAATGGTTGTTGTACAATTGATAAAAATTGTAAACGACGATTACCTTGCCAATGTTCACGTAATTTCTCTTCAGTAACTTGTCCATTGAAATTCAATGAAATTGTCGGTGTTGGTGGTGGTAAACGGATACGTAAACCCCATATTGTTACACGTTTCTTTATTTCACGGCCGCATTTAAAACGATTACGATTACTGGTTAATATTGATAGTATTGTTTCACGACGTTCGGATTCACTTACGTTTGAAATCTGGAAAAAATCCAATCAGTAATCACAAAAATAACAATATTATTGATTTAAAACAAAAAAGACGAATCATTAGAGAGCATTTTACCGAAATTTGAGCCTTGTAGCCCATAAGTTGGTCAAAATCACTTGTATTTTGGTTAATAATTAATATACACAGTGAGCCAAGTGGTTGGCCAATTAGACGTTTAAAGAGTTCT
>JACDRQ010000520.1:0-12930 GCA_013841215.1 Hycleus cichorii
GGTACAATCATCCAGGCAATCGAAATCGAATCGACTGTCGGATCGGAGCCGTTCAAAATCGAGAGGTATCCGATCGAAATCGGCAAAATCCAACAAATAAACCTCCTCTAAAAACAATTTTATTGTTTTTTTGCTCATATAACTTCCACTGGGGGTCTACAGGAGTACGATTATCCAGACGATCGCAATCGAACCGACTATCGGATCGGAGAAATTCAAAATCGAGAGGTATCCGATCGAAATCGCCAAAATCCAACAAATAAACCGCCTCTAAAAGCAATTTTATTGCTGTTTTTTGCTCACAAAACTTCAATTGGAGGTGTACAAGATCATGTTAAGTCGATCGTCGAATCGGAGACGTTCAAGATCTCGAAGTACTCGATCGAAATCGTCAAAATCCAACAAATAAACTGTCTTAATTTGCTTTTTTGTGAATAAAACTTCCTCACTAAGATTAAGTCGGACACGATCATCAATAAATCGATCGTTGGATTGGAGACGTTCGAAATCGACCGAAGTCGCTAATGTCCGACAAATAAACTGTCTCTAAAACAGATTGTTATTGTTTTTTAAAATAATCAGTCAATTAGAATTGGATTGGAGACGTTCAAGATTGAGGGAAACTCGATCGAACAAATAATCTGTTTTTATAACCGATTTTTATTATTTTTGAAAAACTCCTTTTGAGGGTATACGAGTTCATGATACAGTCGATCGTCGGATCGGAGATGTTCAAGATCGAGAAGTACTCGATCCAAACCGCCAACAAATAAATTTATTTTGAGAATTTCTTTTAACAAATAAATTATCTAAAACCGATTTTACTTAAAAAAAAAACAACTTCCTCTAGGGGTAGTTAATGTTTTTCTCTAAAAAATAACGAATAAACAGGAAATTCTAATTAATATACAAAGCAGAAATATATCGTCCAAGTTCTTGGAGAGTTTAAAATTTGCACTAATTGTGGATGTAATACAATATCTCAAGAGAGTCTATCGATCGTTTTTATTAACACATCAAAACACGAAGATTTAAATGCAGTCGCTACTGAAACATTAACCCTCTGAAAATTTAGGAAACTAATAAATTTTTAAGAAGCGAACGCCTTTCAACTCGTTAATAATTTTAAAAGTTTACAACGAACGCACCGAATAGCAGGTTGGAAATTTATCCAAATTACCCCATCTTTTTTGACTTGAAGAAATCTCCAATTACACACAGGCCATATATAACGGACAATCTACAGGTGTTTGGCAGACAGTTTCGTTATTTGTTGCAACAAAAAATCATCGAACGCAACAAGTATACGTGTAATCAAGATTGATTTTCCCCACACACCATCATCATCATCATCACCAACAACAACGTTAGAAGTTTTCAAGTTTCGGCTGACTACTACTGAAAGCAGCACGTAAACGTTTCAGTGATCGTCCGCGATCCGTTTGAACCAGATCGGTGTTTGATTATCGCAAATTGTCGACTGATCACGTGTTGTTGAGACCAGTACGACAACACTCAACAATCATGGTAAGCTAATTGAAGTTTTAGAATTTTAATTTTTACAAAATTGGGAATTTTAAATTGATTCTTTTTAAACATTAATTGCGTACTAAAAGCAGGTGTCGAGTAGGTGGTCATAACAAATAATCATAAAGAAGATTAATGTTACGTAACGGTTTTTTAATAGAGTGATCTAACTGCGAAAATTGATCCTTAAATTGCGTAAGATTGATATTTTCTATGGAATACGATAATTGCATCCCCAATTTGCGTGTTAGAGCGTCGAAAGTTTAATTCCAACAATTCGAAATTAGTTACAAGTTAATCTAAATAGAATTGTTATATTATGAATATATCTGCAAGATTAACTAGCCCAATTATGTCAAATATTCGTAAGACTCCCCCATTCTATAAATATTCAACATTAATAAAGACCGGTGGATGATTTTTTCATGTAATTATCTTGCACTCATAAACAATGCATGATGAATGGGACCGTTTATTAAAAATCGCTAATTCCACATGAATTAATAACAAAAATGAGAGTAATCCGTCAAAATTTATAATTACGACTTTATTATAATCTACGATAATGCTTTTATTATCGAATTTTCAAATTAATTCTTTATTAACAATATAGTGACTCCCGTTTTCGAGTTGTTTATCAATCAAAATTGGAGACAATTAATATGGGTGTCGTACCAAAAAAACAGGAAAATCTGAAACTTTTCCTATTAAGACCGATATTTATTTATTTAAAGAGCAGCGAGATTGAGTGAAAACTTACGAAATTAAATTCGCCGAACGAGAAAAACCAAAGTTAAATACATTTTGATATTTTATAAATTTGGTGGATGCGCCGGGTTTCAATTCAATTGAAACCCATTTCAACTCCAATGAGAGCGATTTTAATACACGCCGATCTTACCACAGGTGCAATTAGGGGGTGAATTTCGGTTCCTAAATTTTAAAAATATAAATGTGGGTAGCAATCGCTTATCTCTCGACATAAATTATACTAATTAGTATTACAGTTTAGCCTACATCTGCGAAATTTCACGTTACAAGTATCTTCTTTTGTGTCTTTTACACCAAGGCAAGATTAAAAATAGCAATATAGGGTGATTTTTTATTGAATATACCGTTTATTGTTGTGTATTTCACGCACTAATGGCAACCATTTTTAATTTTGTATTGTTATAAAAGAATGTGAAACCAACGAGGGCAAGACGATAAGTTTTAATGTAAAATAAGATTGATTTAACAACAGTTGAGGGCATTGAGTCTTTCGCATCCATCACCGGAAATATTTCAACAGGAAACACGAATTTAGCGAATTAGTACAGTTTGAAAAATACCGAAACAACTCCAGTTTGAAGTTTGTTGCTTCCTCGAATAAAGGAGGGACAACGGTAATGGAATCGAATAGATTCCGTTCATCGCGTGTAAACCTAGAAGATGTTGTAACCGATTAACTTGGCGATGAGAAAACCGAAAAGTTTTAAATGCATCCTGACGTCTTGTTAGTAACCCTCTAATTCTCTTGAAAATAAATCGACTACCGAAATATAACTGACACGTCAACCATTAATAAAATTTTCAAAATATTTCCCACAAAAAGAAGTGTTATTCCTTCGGGTATTTGTGAAGAAAATTTCAATTGCGTCCGAAATAATCATCTTCTGGTGATTTTACAAGGCAATTGTCGAAATTCCATTAAAATTGAAGCGAATCGATACGAAAAAGTCGCAAATTTTGTCGATTTCCAAAAGAAATAAATTTCATAACTCTACGACTTTTGCATGTGTCGTACGTGCTTTATTTGTAGTTGATTCGCGTTGAATAATCAACGAATTTTTTCTCCTTCAATACACTTCCAGGAATTCAAAATAATTTCGCATTGTGAAATTGTATCATTTATCGATGTAGACAAAGAAGACTTAAAAATAAAATCTTTATAAATTGATTCGATTTCAAGTGGCGGAAAATTGGTACAACTCGAACCCGGCGCATCCGCCAAATTTCAACTGCGAGAACGCGGATTTGGCGTGGAGGAAACCAATTTTCGACCCGCAAATGAGGAAAATCAAAGGAAATTCAAAATAATTTTGCATTGTGAATCTACCTGTGAAATTGTATCGTTTATCCACAATTTTACAATGAGCGAGGCGCCTCCATTTCATCCGAAAAACAACCCTCTCAAAAAGATATTCAGACGATAAAACAAATCTTTATGAATTATTTCGGTTTAAAGTGGCGGAAAATTGGTACAACTCCAACCTGGCGCATTCACCAAATTTTAACTACACCAACACGGATTTGGCGTGAAAGTTTCATATATCGAGTAAATTCTCTGTAGGCTCGAAATGAAAGCTTGAAAGAAACAAATTTTCGAACAGAAAATGAGAAAGTCAAAGGGAATACGCCTATTATGGGTTATTTATTAACTTTGTAAGTTTTATTGCAGCCGGTATCGTTTATAAAATTGTTTTGAACCATTTAAGTTTAGAAGATGTAGTAGATTAAAATAGATGAAAGAAAACAAGGAAGTTAATTTTCCTTCACTTTCTTAAGTAGTTGATTAAGAAAGTGTGTTCTTCAAGTAGGCCGAAATATCACCTTCCTATAAGAATAATGAGTTAATCTTGATTAGTTTTACTGAAACAACCAAATTTAAATGCTCCTATTATTTGAATCAATCCGAACTCAAAATAATCTTGCTTCAAGAGAATATTTTCCAGTGAATTGTCCCGATTATTGTCATTTTTCCTATAATTTCCTATACGATAGAAGTGAATTCTTCCCATATTAGTTTACAAATGAAAAATATAACAATTAACCCAGATAGACGCTAACAAAGTTAACACAACTGCATCTAGAATTAACCCCAGTCGCCCCACAATTGCCATGTAAAGTGCACTAATCCCGTTCAGTTTAGTTAATTCAGATTTACAAATGTTTTCACTTCTACTCGAGTTTTATCAGTAGCTAGATTTAGTGTAAATTCGATTTTGTACGATTTCAGTCAGTTAAAAAAAGCAAATTTCCAGCGTTAGAATAGCGAGAAACAACCCGGAAGGGAGGACAAGTAAATGAAGAAAATCGACGAAAATACCACCAATTTGCTGATAATTGGCTGTTTTATGATTTATGATTTTTATTGTGTCAGTGTTCAATTAGTATTGACTTTTTGTTAGGTGGTATTTCGCCCGGCGCATCCACCATTTTTGTACGAATTTAGTTAAATTTCTATGATCGATATTTTTGTTGTAATTTCTAGTAGATTGACTCGATTATTCTAATCCGGCTGAATTACTGGTTGTTTTAATAAAACTAATGAAACTTGTACATGTATCAGTCGATTTTCCGTGTTCTGTTTGAACTAGACAATCCTCTCTTTAATCTTGTCTATTCATATTTACCGATTTGTAAATGCGGATTGTACGCTTTCTATGCGAATTATCTCATGTTAATTGTCTGATTTTAGTTCGAAATCGTTAAATAATAAAAATATTTGGATAATTTTGGAGTTCTTTATGGAATCCTTTCGTGTGGATTTATTTATTAAACAGCAAAGTTGGGGATGATCTTGTAGAGAATTTGCTTACATTTACGAAAATATCCAAACGAGAAGGATTCCTTGTCAATATTTAATAAATAAAAATTCAGCAACTTGGCGAAATTGAACCGTACTTTTTTATTAAGTGAAAAACAGAATTTCCAATTTATACAATATGTGGAAAATTCAATGAACAGCTCTTGTTACAATTTAGTAATGGATACACGCAAAAAATATATTCAATTATGTCAAATACAGGAAAAACGACTCGATCAAGTTTTTATTTAATCAATTTTAACGATTATCACACAAACGTCCTCTCATTAATGTCGAATATGCCAATGTCATGTCAAATTCTGGCTCTTAATCCTTCCGTTTTTGACGAAAATCCAGAAATAGCCACCGAAATTGTTCGATTTGATTGTTTTAAATTAATTAGAGGAAATATTTAAATGAATCACCTACTATCTAACCTTTACGTTTATTCCTACAAATTCAATTTAATTTGAATTAGAGGTAATAAGTTGAAATGTCGCCTTGGAATGGAGAGATATATCGTCACTTTATAAATGTAAGTCCATTTCCTCTCTTCTACAACAGACTTTAATACAATTTAACATCTAATAGAAGCTTTTAAGTTCAATTTTTGCATATCAAAATTATTCAAAGACGATCAATTGCAAATTATTTGAAATAATCATTTTTAAAAGCTTTGAATTAGAAGACAAAGTGGAGAATCTAATAATTTTCCCAATTTTTGATTCTCCAACCGTGCAAATAATTTACTAATTATACAGTCCATTGAACTGTATTTTTATTATAAACTTAAATTAAAAATGAGGGCGAGAGCTCAAATTGAAAAATGTTGGAAATTAATTATATTTCCTTCTATCTAGATTTTTATTCTATGGAAATTCTTCCAGCATAATAAACAACTATTCTTATAAACTAATCACGTACTTAAGGCATGTTAAATTAAACCAAAGAGGGGGTGGATGTTAAAATAAATTCTAAGACGGCGGAAGAGCCAATATTTGTACACCACCAATGTGTAGGTTTATTATTATTTTTTATTATAAGTAGAAGCATCAAAACAAGTGTTAAGTATACAGAGAAAAGGCCACATTAAAAGTCCTCTATGTTCACCATAAATAATCTCATCTATTTTTGTTTGTTTTTATTTTATCTTGTTTGTTAATTTATTAGCAATAAAATGACCATTCGTGTAGAGAAAGAGGGAAATTACGGTTTTATTAACGCTTTTCTCGTTGTAATAGCGTGACTGGTAGCGTATTCGCGCTTTCCCTTTGAAAAAAAACCATTCGTATAAGAATGTCTCGCTGTTGGGGGAATTATGGAAAATAAACTTGAATCAAATCGAATTTCCCAATGGTTTTCCATTTGTATTAAAAACCATAGTTTACGGATTGTACGAAATTACCCAAATATAATAAAAGTAGATTCGAAATAATTCAAATTTCCAATAAAAATTTGCTCGAATTTTCCAGATGTGGCGATTCTTATTAATATTAATATCGTCCACAATATTGGTAAATAGTGAATTAATCGAACAACAATTAGAAGAAGGACCACTTTGGCCACAACAACAACAGTTTGGTTTAATTTATCGCAAAGAGTTTGCAGGTAGACGAAATGCACCCGATATAGCGTACAGTCAACGAGAATTCCAACAGCCAATGGAACAATACAATTCAGGTAAATTTTATAACGGTTATAAATCGTGTAATGCAATCTATAAAAACGATTCAGTCTTAAAAAATAATTTGTTTTACCAATAAACTGTTATTTAATATAAATATTACGAGACTGTAAATACCTGTAGTGGTGTTATATACAAAACGTTCCGTTTTACACCCCTTAATCGGTGTAATCGGGGTCGTCTTGAAGCACAATTTAGAAAAATACGCCTTTGTTTTGGGATTGTGAGATTTATAGCAAAAAATTGAAAAATTTAGCACTTTAGACCAAAATTTGAAGAATTAAGGGGAATCTGTTTTATTTTGGAAATATTCCAACTTTCAAGGTGGTCGTAAAGATTTTTTTTTACATATTTGACTCAAAATTTGAGCAGCATCAACAACATTTCGAAAAATTACACGGTTGGTTCAAAATTTCAAAATTTAGATCCGGAATTTTGCTTTATTTTTAGAATTATTGCAGCACTTCAGATTGTCATGATCAAAATTTGAAAAAAAGTGACAGTTTTGTCTGATTAAAAAAAAAATCCTTTTTTTATTCGATTCTAATGCAAAATTTCAGAACAATTTAGTACTTTTAGGGTACAATTTTAAAATTTGTTCAATTTTTGTTGATTAATTCTTTGTTATCGAAAATTTTAAAGTTTTTAGCAGAAAAATGGAATTTTTCTAGTCTCTATAAAATAAAGTTTGATTAGAAAACTGAATTCAGCTTAAAAATTTCGATAGAATTAACTGAATTTGACTAATCGATAACGAAATTTGTTAAAAAATATTGTACAATTTGTACACCTTTTTTTAAAGTCCAGGTTACTTTAAAATTAGTAAATTAACCCACTTATACCACTGAATTATTGGACAATTTTTTTCGAACATTTTACCAAATGACTAACAAAATTATTAAGTGTCGCGCCCCTCTAAAGTGCCACTCTCGGACATTGTCTGAATTGCCTGAGTGCTAGTGACAGCCCTGGGTGCAATAGACGGAACACTTTGTATATTACAATTTTAATATAAGTATCCGCCACGTATAAACCTATCAAGTTTCATAAATAGGAAATTTGGTGATAAAACCGTATGCTTTGTACACCTACATCGAATTCAATCAACTCGCTTTCATCGTCGTTTTTGAATTGAATTAAATTAAAGGACGGANATCGTTGTTTTTGAATTGAATTAAATTAAAGGACGGATTAAGGATAATTTCCAAATAAAACTGTAACGATTTGGAATTTTCTATTTGGTTTTTTCTCTTGTCAACAGATCTTTACGACTTGTTATTGCCGAAATTAACAAATAATAAACGTGCACTGGCTATGATTGGACGTTGGGGCCCGTTCAGTAATATCGGCAAACAAAGAACACCGATCCGAAGTAATCCAAATGGATTAGAATTAGATGCAAATATTAATACCCAGACTAGGGCAAGGATGCAAGGACAACCATTACGATGGGGCTAATTCAACAACAATACGATAATCTAAAAGGCGATTTTTATTTTACACCTCTTAGTCTACACAGTTTATTTCAAATAATCAACAAATTCATTTCAATTGATTTTCTAATTGTTGTTATATGAATGGCCTAGATCCAGAAAATTGATCTCTAAGGATGGATTTATTATAGTGAAACGGCTCTAATTATTGTCTCGATTTGTTGTTGAAAATAAAAATCGTCTCCATCACGGTTGATTTTAAATATTTTGATTTGATTTAAAAACGAAAAAATTAACAAAAGTAAAAATAATTAAAAAGACTGCGATGTATTCTGTTATATGAATTCAAAATAACAATAAACCCAACAGCCCCTGTATCCTTAAAATCAAAAATAGACGAGAATATTGCGCAATAAATGGATGTTTTCTTAATTTTTCAATTGTAAATTTCTTAAGAATCCAAAATTTCTTCATGTACTGTAATTGTATACGTGTATTTTTTTGATTATCATTGCAGTTTAGACGAGAATTGTATTTATGTTCAATATTCTATAAATAGACTTAGTGAATTTAACAATTAATGTCTTATTTCTTTAATCAATTTCACATTCATCTTTATAATTAATCATGAAGATGATAAATGTACGCGTAAGAAAATTGATAGTTTCAGGTCAATACCCATCGTTATCAATAAATCTTTGATGGATATTGTTAAGGGTTGAAGGGAGACTATAGACTCTAAAATTTGATGTCACACAACATAACGACAATATAAAAAAATAATGGTGGCTGCTCTAATGCAAACTTACCGCGAGTGGGTTGTATCATCCCTCATTCAGGACGTCCATGGAGATTCCGGCTGTTTTAAAACCGTTTCGTAATTATACGTGATACAAATTGCGGTTCCATGTCCATTTGATAAACTGTCCAAATAATGGAAATGATGCCGACTATCCGGTAATCTGGAAGGATATGAATTCTATCACACTACCGCCTGTTTCATTTAAATGGTCCTGCGTCTTATTATTTGATGGGCGATTTGGGAAATATTCTCAGGATTAATAGCAGGATTATTGGAGATTACTGTAGCAAAATTTGAACCTTGTAGCTCGTCGACAACTTGGTCAAAAATGCTCGTTTCTGCAATGTTGTTATTTTAAAATCGAGTTGACTTCTAAACACTCAAGTTTTATTTTGCATTCTGCAATAAACGAGAGACACTCCTACTTGTTCCGAAAATAATCGTTTCTGAAACTGTAACATGGTTTTTGACCAACTTCCCAAAAAGCTACATGGTTTAAAGTTGTTTAAATAAGGGGCTATAAGAGCTAGAAGCAATTGAGTGAAACATGCGGTATAAACGCACGGAAAGCAGTACGTTTACGCTAATTCAACGTTGTATTTTGCACCTCAATTCGAGCATCTATCATTGCAGAATTGGATATGCAACACTGATTGTTCTTCCATCATTTACCCCGTTCGCAATTTATCAATTTAATCAGTCAAATTAGCACACGTGAAGCATGAAATCATTTCCTCGTCAACACGTTTTCGATTTTTTAAACCTTGTCAGTTGGTCGATATAAAATAAAATTCAGGATTCGGGTGACGAGTTATATTCTTATTTGATTCATGTTTACACAATTCACAAACATAATAATCCTGCGTCTGTCATATTTGTAATTCGAGCGATATTTGTTAGATAATATCTGTTTTTTATCATTCAAAAATCTGGATTTGAGATAGAGCAAAAATCAAATATTGTACGGAAAACGAGCGATTTAGTTTAATTGAAGGCTTCACCGGTATTTATCCAATCTATTTTCGTTTCTAGAACAATAAATTGTATTATTAACAATGGATTATTGACGAAACTAAGCTGATTTTGTAAAAGCCAACAAGACGATGTCTTATATTTGTGATTGTTGTCGCTCCAATATTGGCAAGACTGACTAACAAACACACGATCTTACCATTACCATATAGAAACATCGACAAGGAGATTTATTGTTGCGCTGTCAGATTAAACAGACAATTCAGGTGTATATCGGTGTCTTAGTGCACAATCAACTCGATTTTGCTTCAAATAAATCGATTAAAATCCCCATATAATCCTGGAAAAACTGCTTTAAAAAAACTAGCACGGAAGATTACAATCCAGTTCAAAAGAGCATTATTTAGATCGTTTGTAGAACAATCCGTGTGGAATCGATTCAATTTAATACACACGATAAAAGAATACACGTGTAAAAACTGATTTTATATACCTACACACGAGACTAATTTTATAGATAATTACTTTAAATAAATTGGCGATAATTGTTCATTGTGAAATTTCATCATTGTTAAATCCAATAGTACGCGCCACTGGTTTTTAATTGTTACCATAACCACAGGACTTACCGCGAAATAATTGATGATTTTTACGTGAATTGCACAATAATTGTATTAATTTCGTTTTTTATTAACTGATTATAATTTTTGAAATAGATGGGCTTATAAAATGAAAAATAAATTAATAAGAGCCAATTGGCAGTGACCTTAACCACAATTAAATGCCGATTGTCGAACATTTTTTAAATATTGCCAGTGGCGTGCCGAGTTGTTTACAAAATCGGAAAATCTCAGTTTTATGTGTATGGAAATCGAACGTAGTGGAGGGTTTTTTCGTAAACAAGAATTGTCGATTAAAGACGAGAAATAAACAAGGCAACGATGAAGATTAATGTTGTGGGAAAGTGTAAGTAAACAGTTTGATAAATAAAATTGTAAGATTCGATTATTTCCAACGAATTTCACACCCATTTGGCGGCCCGATCAAATCTTTAATAATTGTGTCAACTGATATAAATTTAGATTATTATTCATTTGATTAATTCTAAATGATTTCTCCAGATGATGATGACGATCTATTTGTTATATGTGTGTTTAAATAATATTAATAATAATTATTCATATTATTATTATTATGAAAGATCGTGCAGCTGTTTTAATATTCCTACTGTCCTGGAATTCAGTTGGAAATACTCCTTATTGAAGGAGGGTGTGTATGTGTAGTATTTCAATATAAATTAAAACTTCCACAATAATTTCCGAAAATTTAATAATAATGACTTCACTCCAAATTAAGGTAAATATAAATTGGGCCATCCCTCCGTTTAATTTCTAATTAACGCCGTTATAATTGAAATTCCATTTTTGATATTCTCATATTTTGCACATTAATTGGCGAGCTATTCGGAAGATATTTTGCGAAATTATAGGGCGCCCTCAGGGACGTTTTAGCAAAAGTTGCGCCACTTAGCCCGCCGAGAAGACGGCTAAAAATCGCTTTTTGGGCAATATCAAACAACGATACGCATAAGACTACTAAAAATACGAATAACCGAAGATCCTCGTAAGTTGTTTTGCTAAAATCCTCGAAATATTTCCCCAATCGCTCACCGCTTAATTCATTTTTAAATGGCAAATTATTCTTCGAATAATTCTATTAACTTTCAACGAAAATAACCCTTTATCGATGAGCGATGGCAAAAAAGACGGTCCATTAGGTGATTTGTTCCCTTCAATAGAACACAACTAATTGATTCGACCCCACATTAGAATTAATTTGAAAATGGAATATTAAAGAAACAAAAATACTAATCATACTCCAATATAGAGAGGTAGGTGTTAATTACTTTGCGGTTTCGTCGGCACTTTACAACGAATCGAATAATGGTATCGCCTGAAAGCGTACACGACGAGCATACGATTAATTAAATCGACTATTAATTTAGCAAATTATTGTAGCTAATTCGATGTTATACGAGCTATTTTGACGTGGTAGGTCCGGTGTTCGTAGTGGAGCTTTTCTATAATTTCGAATTGTAAAAGTCACGAATATATAGATGTGCTTTATTCGTAAATCTGGATGCTAATTTAAACATATTCAATTCGACGAGGATCGAAGAGATGCTTTAGTTAATCAAAATGGTAATCAACAGGAATAGTTTGAAAGCATTCCAAGTTATAGATCTGTATGCAACGATCAAAATATAATTCGAATTTATATATTCGATCCTTCAATATAAGAGAGATAAACTTTATTGTACAAATTTTATTTTTCTCCAGTAAATAGGATACAATTAGACATGGTATTGTTGGCGTACAACTCTACAACAAATCAAATTTCGTATTGTTTCTACTTATTTCTGTTTATCATCTGGATGATTCTTGTTCCTGCTGCAACGCAAAACGGTAAGATTTAATTTTATTGAAAAGTTTTTGCTTTTCTTTAGAAATACAGAAATGGTGAACGCGAAATATAAAATCGAAACAATCATAAAGTTTCAATGTACAGCAATACAGCCTGTTCCGTTTAGTTACGGATTTATGTTAATTCTATTAAAATTTGGGGTTTTTAACAGAAAAAATTGTTGACAAACTCAAGAATTTTAATAACAATAATAATACCTCCTTTGTTCTCCGCGTTTATTGCGATTTTCATTAGAATTTTTCGATTTATAAACACACAATTCTTTTCGTTGAGAGAATTCTTTTAATTAGACTCTATTGTTAGTGGTAATTACCATTTTATATCGCTTTATATTGCTCTAGATTATAAATGAATTATACCATCCCATATGCAACTCATAATAGAAATATTAATCAACAATGTCCTAATTTTCTTACAATTCAACAACTCTAATTTAAATGACACTTATTTAAGGGGATTT
>JACDRQ010000520.1:12946-27967 GCA_013841215.1 Hycleus cichorii
TTCAGCGGCAAAAATGCGATTTCTCGCTCGTCGTTGGGACTACGACAACCGGAAATAGATTTTTGAAAAGAGCATTTCTTACAGAATCCAATGGTTTGTCGCGTTTTTCAAAATATTTATACAAATTTGAATTACAGACGAAAATCTAACAACATGTTTTTTGCGTATTTTTGTACAATTTCTCGTATTTTCTCTTATAATATGGCCAATTTTGATTATTTTGCAAAAATTCTTGTACTGTTAGATAACAAATATTCAAGAAATTTTCCAATTCCGCCGTTAGTTTTCCGGAAAATTAACGTCTGGGAGGAGATATAAGAATTTGGACACAGTTTTTATTTTACAGCATTGATCAACCCCTCATTCGAAAGCTGATACAAAAGCCGAGGGCAGTGCGAAGCCCTTTTTCTGAAATTTTGAAAATTGCCTGAGTTATCGCGGAAAAACCAACTGGTCTTTCTGCCATTATTAAAATTAATTATTTTGCTTTGAAATACATACGGTTGGGTAGATAGTTTTGTTCTCTTTTCGATTGGCCCATTATTTTTGTAAAAAATGTTGATTTTCCCGAAGAAAATTGAGTGGAAATCCAGCACAAAGATTGCCCGCGTAAACAGTGCAAGTTTGCCTAATCGAAAGTTTATGGAATCATCGATACTCAAGCCAAAGCGAGACACATAATTCGATTTGGCAAACACGCACTGTTTCCCAGTATGACGGGTTATCTTGCTTGATAATACACAAACAAAGAGACCGGATTTTCAGTCCATTTTCTTCGAGAAATCAACATTTTTTACAAAAATAATAGGCCAGTCGGAAACAGGACAAAATTATCTACCTAACCGTGTATTCCAAAGCAAAATAATTGATTTTTATAAGTGAAAACAGTGCCAGAAAATCAAGTCGAATTTTCCGCGATAATTCAGGCAATTTTCAAAATATCAAAAAAGAGCTTCGCATTCCACTCGGCTTTTGTATCAACTGTGTCCAAATTCTTATATCTCCTCCTATTTTCTTAATTTTCCGGAAAACTAATGGCGGAATTGGAAAATTTCTTGAATATTTGAAAAGAACTTTTTATTTGTTATCTAACAGTACAAGAATTTTTGCAAAATAATCAAAATTGGCCAAGTTATAAGCAAAAATACGAGAAATTGTACAAAAATACGAAAATAAACATGTTGTCAGATTTTCGTCTGTAATTCAAATTTGTATCAACATATTGAAAAACGGGAAAAACCATTGGATTCTATAAGAGATGCTCTTTTCAAAAATCTATTTCCGGTTGTCGTACTCCCAAGGACGAGCCTGAAATCGTAAGTTACAAACTCACATTTTCGCCGGTGAAAATCCTGAGATGTACCTCGTCCCCTTAAAGCGTCAAATTTGGGGAAATATCCGGAATTCGGCAACACTGATTATTGTAAAATTGTAACAATTGAAGCGCGATGATTGCTACAATTTTCGATTAATTTCGTTAATATAATCTCAGTTGGTTTTTAAATCTGTTAATTAAACTCAAAATACGCAAATTAATTATTAACGATAATCTTAATTACAATTTACTGCGAATTTTAGATGGAATAATCACCGATAAAATATGGCATCTGCGAGCTGGGTAAAATCCCGCTTTGTGGTTACAGTTACATCGTTAATAATAACAGTCATAAAGGCAGTGGCGTGTAGGATTAAATTACAAAAATAAATTTGAGTTTTTGTAAATTGAATTCTTCTACATCACTGGTTAAAAATTTCTAAATATTAATAATAATAATGTCACGATTTCATTAAATTGTTGTACTTCCCTTTCAGATAACATAATTGATTTAATTCATATATCCGATTTATGGCCAGAACCGTTTGGTATACATCGTATTTTAGGTAGATGTTTCAATAATACAGAAACAATCCAACCGTTAAGGAATGATTGGGCCTATCGTTTCGATGAACGTGCAAAAATCTCATTAACTTCAAGTGAATATTTTCCACAAGGTTTCCCACAAGATTTTTCCATACTTATGGTTATTAAGGCGGATCCAGGTAAAAAATATCTGTTTTGGACAATTATGTTTATAAAATTTCTACAATATCTCATATTTTTTTGATACGATAAAACATTATTGAATTATTTAGGGCAAATTTATCCCTTATTCACACTATATAGCGATGAGGGTGATGAACAGATTGCTATATCAATTGGAAAGGATGTTAGTTTTTATTATGAAGATATTGAACAGATGCCAGAGGAGAATAATTTAATTTCATTTAATTTAGCGATAGATGACGGAAAGTAGGTGATGTTTCCTATTTTTATATCAATAGAAATTCAACACAAAATTTCAGATGGCACCGTTTAGGTTTCAGCATTAAAGGCAATTCAGTTACATTAATTAAAGATTGTAATGAAACGATAACAAAATCGCTAGAAAGAACACCAAGTTCGACATTAAATATCGACGGAATCATGACTCTCGGACACGAATTAGCCGAAGAAAATTTCTTTAAGGTAACTACAACAAATTTCTTTCGATTTATCATTAAAATTATCACAAATAGGGCGACTTACAACTATTTAAAATCGCGCCAATTCCCGATGAAGCCTACGAATTGTGCAATTATCACGCCCCAGATTGCGATATCATCTTCCGCGATAGATTAGAAAGGAATTTCGACAACAATACAAGAAATTATCCGTCGTTTTTTGAATTCGAAGGGGAGACTACGACAATTCGCTTAGACAATGAAGCTCTAACAATGATGCCAATAAGGGGTGATATTAGTGAAGAAATCGATTTAGATTTTGTACCCTCTACTGTGAGCAATCCGTTAGAAGCCGAAGAAGATGAATGGGTTACTCCATTGCCGGATATCAATCCAAATCGTGGATTACCGGGTCCTAGAGGATATCTGGGACCACCTGGACTACCAGGACCACCCGGGCCTAAAGGGGAAGAAGGCAGAGGTGGTATACCTGGAATGCGCGGTCTTCCAGGTCCTCCAGGTCATGTTTTTATGATACCGGTAAGTTCAACCTAATTTCCAATTAAATTTGTTCAATTTTTACCATTATAGCTAAGTTTACAAAGTAATGAAAAAGGGCCAGATGTTCAAAGTGAAACTTTCCGGCAACTTTTATCACAACATATGGTAATATTCGATAATTATGTAATTTTTTAAGTTAATTATAGGATTTTCTTTAGATGTCGATGAGAGGTACTGAAGGTCCGATGGGTCTTACTGGAATTCCGGGCCCTCAAGGCCTCCCAGGTCCTGAAGGAAACAAAGGCGAACCCGGTGAAATCGGCGAGCCTGTAAGAAAACCTCACAATCATTAAAATTCTTCTAATTTAACTTTTTTGTAAGGGATTACGAGGCATCCGTGGTCCCTCAGGAATGCCCGGTCGAGAAGGCAGACGGGGTCGTCCAGGCCGTGACGGCGATCGGGGTGCTACCGGACCGCCAGGTGCTAAAGGCGAGCAAGGTTTAATTGGTCTACCGGGTATTGTTGGTGAAAAAGGCGAGAAAGGAGCACAGGGTAATACCGGTGAACCTGGTGCACGTGGTCATACCGGTTTGCCAGGCGATGAAGGACCATCTGGTTTATCGGGAATGCCAGGAGAAATGGGCCCTAGAGGCTTCCCAGGACCTCGTGGCATTCCTGGTGTTTCGGGACCACCAGGTTTATCAGGTATGGAAGGTCCATCGGGTAGTAAGGGATTACCTGGCCCACCTGGACCATCCGGAGCGCCTGGACAAACAGGTCCGCCAGGAGTAATGGGACCGCCAGGTCCTCAAGGTTTTCTAGGACCACCAGGAATCAAAGTAAATATTATTCTATAATAATTACAGAAAATCATAATAATAAAAATAGGGCCCTCCAGGTAAACCAGGTATGCCAGGTTTTCACGGAACTGAAGGACCATCTGGAAATCCCGGACATCCAGGCTTACCTGGAATCAAAGGAGATCAAGGTGGTATTGGGCCGCAAGGTCCTGTCGGATTTCCTGGTTTACGTGGTGTTAAAGGAGATGAAGGTAAACGAGGACCACAAGGCGAGAAAGGGGATAAGGGCGAAAGAGGATTTGAAGGGGAAAAGGGAGATGCCGGACCTAAAGGTGATATTGGACCAGTAGGACCGCCGGGCATACCAGGTATTGAAGGACCAGAAGGACCCAAAGGTTTCGATGGCCCTAGGGGTGAAAGTGGTGCAATGGGACTTCCAGGTGAAAAAGGGAAAGAAGGCCCAAGAGGATTGTTAGGGTACCCTGGTAATACAGGAGAGAAAGGTGATAAGGGTGCAACAGGAAAAGAAGGTTTACTGGGTGAAAAAGGAGAAAGGGTAACAAATACGTTTTTCATCAATGTTTCCTCATTAATTCAATAAAAAAAAAACTAAATAGGGAAATACTGGCGCACAAGGTGAAAGAGGAGAGACAGGACCTAGAGGATTCCGTGGAGCCAGAGGACGTAGGGGAAGTGAAGGATCTCCTGGATCTAAAGGTGATACTGGACAACCGGGGCCTGCAGGACCACAAGGCGAAATTGGTGCACCAGGTCTTGAAGGGCCCCGTGGATTTGTCGGACCTCAAGGTCCACCTGGAATTAATGGAAAGGACGGTTTGCCTGGACCTTTTGGAGAACGAGGCCCTCCAGTACTCAATATGATACATTAATTCAACTATGTATTTGTAAAAGAGAATTATTTTAGGGAGAACCAGGTCCACCTGGACCTACAGGAGCGCCAGGTGTAATTGGTCCAAGAGGATTAACTGGAGAGCCAGGACCAATTGGTGAAACTGGAGCTCCCGGTCCACAAGGAATTCCTGGTGAATCTGGACCACCAGGGGAAGTTGGAAAAGAAGGTGCTTCTGGACCGCCAGGCCCTTCAGGCGTTCCTGGTCCACCTGGTTCTACAGGTTTGCCGGGATTTCCAGGCGAACGAGGAATATCTGGCCTTCCGGTGAGTATTAAAACAGATAGTTACAATTACTTACAAATAAATGAAGGGCTTACCAGGAATGAAAGGGGATACGGGTGCAGTAGGACCACAAGGAGCAACAGGTGATAAAGGACAACAAGGAGAACCTGGTAAAGATGGACCTCAGGGTCCTGAAGGTCGTAAAGGACCACCAGGACCACCTGGTCCGATTGGAATTAAAGGAGAACAAGGAGAACGTGGCTTACCTGGCCCAGTTGGTAGAGATGGCCTTCCTGGAATGCGGGGTTTGCCAGGCTTACCTGGTCCAGTAGGATCTCCAGGTGAAGATGGTGATAAAGGAGAAGCTGGTCCTCCGGGTGAAAAAGGTGTCAAAGGCACTCGTGGCGAGATTGTAATAATTAAATAAAGCAATTTTTCAAAATATTATTATTAAATTTTTTAAATAGGGATCTATAGGAAATCCAGGCCCAGTTGGTCCACGAGGCGAACCTGGGCCATTAGGTCCTCCAGGTGAAAAAGGCCCTCCTGGTGAAATCGGCAGACAAGGACAGAAAGGAGAAGATGGACCAGTCGGGTCACCTGGTGCTGCTGGCCCGACTGGACCTCAGGGACTTCCAGGATCACCGGGAAGTAAAGGGGAGGTTGGTGATGTGGGACAAAAAGGTCCACCAGGCCCAGCTGGACCTCCTGGTGTGTCAGGGCGTCCAGGACCTCCGGGTGCAGAAGGCTTACCAGGATTACCTGGTTTAGAAGGACTTCGTGGGCCTAAAGGTGATACTGGATCACAGGGAGCGATTGGACCTCCAGGATCTGATGGCAAACCTGTAAGTCTTCAATTCATCTACTTTAGATTATCCAATTGCAATTTGTTATAAAGGGAGAACGAGGCCCATCAGGACCTAAAGGTGAAGAAGGAAAAGCTGGTCCTCAAGGCGCACCTGGAGATAGAGGAGAACCTGGAGTTGAGGGTCCTATCGGGCCACCTGGAGCAATCGGTTTTCCAGGATCTCCTGGCCAACCTGGTCCGCCTGGAATAAAAGGAGAACCTGGTAAAGATGGTGATGATGGTAAACAAGGTTCTCCCGGACCGCCTGGTAATATTGGTCCTCCTGGAGAAATGGGTCCCGTTGGACCACCAGGCAAACCTGTAAGATTATTAATTTTTCGCCGATAATTATTGCATTATGGATATTTTAGGGTTCTGAAGGCCCAGCTGGTGCTCAAGGCAATACTGGGTTACCTGGTGAAAAAGGGAGTATAGGCCCTGCTGGACCGCCGGGTTTGCAAGGATCACCAGGTCCACAAGGTATTCCGGGATCTTCAGGACCTCCTGGCTTACGTGGAGCGCCTGGATTGGCGGTAAGTGGATATTCTAAATTGGAAAACTTGTATTTACATTTTCATTATAGGGAGAGCCTGGACCTCCTGGTAAAGAGGGCGCTTCTGGGCTTCCAGGAAAAGTTGGACCTATTGGAATCAAAGGCCAAAAAGGCGATAGAGGTAGACGGGGTCCTAAAGGACATAGAGGCGAAACGGGAATAACAGGTCTTAAGGGAGAATTTGGTGAGAAAGGACTAAAAGGCGATAAAGGTGCTAGTGGTCCTGAAGGACCTAAAGGCGATAGGGTAAAATTTTTGAATAATTTTAGTTAAAAAAAATGAACAATTATATTTCAGGGACCGGAAGGACCGATAGGAATGAAAGGTAGTGAAGGACCACCTGGTGCAATGGGTTCTGAGGGCCCACCAGGACCGAAAGGTTCGGATGGACAAACTGGAATTAAAGGCGAACCTGGACCTCCTGGTCCGCCGGGACCGCCAGGACCCCCGGCTGAGATGCCTCTAGTACCTCCAGAACTGTTATTTGGGGAGGAATTATCGAGGACTCGACGAAATGTTGAAGATTTATTGTAAATTTATATTGAAAATTAAGGGATTTTTATAAAATTTAATTTATTTCAAGTGGGGATTCTTTTGGAAGTGGAGATGACGAATTGAATGAGAAATTTTCGAATATGTACAATACAATTTATACAATGCGGTTAGATTTGGAGACCTTCCGGAAACCGGCCGGGACTAACGAGAATCCAGCGAGGACTTGTCGGGATTTGTACTACGGACATCCACAATTTTCCGATGGTAATTTCATGAAATTCACCAATACAAGACGCTTATACGAATCGTTATAGGTTGGTATTGGATTGATCCAAACTTGGGGATGATTGATGATGCTGTCTATGTCTATTGTAATATGAATGGACAAGGTGAAACGTGTGTTTTTCCCGACATACACACGGCCAGTATGCCGAATATACCGTGGCAGAAAGAAAATAATCGCAAGAAATATTACTCGAAATTACGCGGTGGATCTCGTGTAAGTTATTAATAAATTTAATTACAACAAACAAATTATAAAACTGGTTACTTCTAGATAACTTATGATACAATTGGGACAGTTCAGATGACCTTTTTACGTCTGTTATCGCAAGAGGCTTATCAAAATTTCACATATTCATGTGTCAATAGTATAGCTTGGTATAATGAACGGACACTAAACCATGATTTGGCTATAAAATTATTGGGCGATAACGAACAGGAATTTTCTTATAGGAAAAACCACCCGAAAATTATTAATGATGGTTGTAGTACTGGACGCGATAAAAACGAAACAATATTTGTAATAAAGACGAAGAAATTGACACAATTACCGATCGTTGATTTCTATCCGGTTGATTATGGATTGCCGAATCAAGCTTTCGGATTTTCAATCGGACCGGTTTGTTTTAAATAATATAGCACCTTATTTTTAAAGAAGAATGTACATATATTTTACAAACACTGCCATTTTTTAATTAAATTGATGTAATGTTATAAAATATTACAACTAAGTTGATTATTTTTAATCAACCCAGCATTGATTTGATTAGCGAGGGATCTCTACTTCTGGTTCCGCAATTGCGGAATTTACGTTGGAAGCTCTGTTTTTACGTCAATTTAAGCGGATATATAACGGAAATTAAAGCACATCTGTGTAGCCACAATTAACCCTTTGGTGTAATTAAATAAATCCCCAAATTGTATTAGTCCAGGGCCTCTAAATTAAGTATCCACCCCTGGTATCTAAGACCTTTTCATTTTGAAAAATTCTGACTGAATTCTAAGTCTGCGTTTTCTAAATCTTTTAGAAAATTTCCGGTAAGCTCGTTGGATTCCCGATTCTTCGTTTTTTGGTGCTTGTTAAATTTTTCGTGTCTGTTTCTGTTATGGCACTTCCGTAACGTCTCTAATTTTGGTATTTGAAACAAGGTAAGTTTCAAGAAAATATATTTTTTACGCATACAACAATTGTGTTAAAGTGATATAAAAAAACAACAATAATTCCTGTAAATTTACAAAAATCCCAGTCAAAGTTTCTCTTCTCGTGCTTCATTGCAAGACATTGTATTGATGGTACTGCAAATAATATACAAAGCCTCTTCTAATTGTTGTTTTGTTATAACCAAAGGTGGTGCAAACCGAATGATATTATCATGAGTAGGTTTGCCTAGAATTCCGTTTTCTTTCAACTTTATACAAATATCCCAAGCTTGTACTATGTCTAAAAAAAATTTGAATTATCAACTACTGATTGATGTAATTTTTAAATACTTACTATGATTGATTACTAGAGCATTCAATAAACCCTTCCCGCGTACTTTAATCACAATATCTTTATCTAATTTCTTGATTAATTCCGTCCTGAAAATTTCGCCCAATTGATAAGCGACCAACGCTAGATTCTCTTCTTCGAGGAGTTCTAAAGCAGCAATTGCGATTTTTGACGCTAGCGGATTACCACCGAAAGTTGAACCATGCGTGCCAGGCTCCATCACTAGCATTACATTATCGTCGGCTAAACACGCCGAAACTGGATAGACGCCACCACCCAACGCTTTGCCCAAGATTAAAATATCCGGTTTAACGCTCTCGTAATCAACACATAATCGTCTGCCGGTGCGGCCTAAGCCCGTTTGGACTTCATCGGCGATCCAAAGAACGTTGTATTTGTCGCACAATTCACGGACGCCTTTCAAATAACCATCGTCCGGTACAATAACGCCAGCTTCGCCCTGGATTGGTTCCACCATAAAAGCACACACGCACGGGTCTTGGAGGATTTTCTAAAATTGCAACGATAAAATCGATTTTTTGATAATAGAAACGTACTTCGAGTGCTTTCAAATCGTTGTAAGGTACACAGCTGAAACCGGGTAGAAAAGGGCCGTAATTTTCGAAACTTGACGGGTCTGTTGAGGCGGAAATAGCGGCCAAAGAACGGCCCCAGAAATTATCCGAAGCGAACACTACATGCGCTTGATCTTTTGGTATTTTTTTGACCTTGTAGCCCCATTTGCGGGCTAGTTTAATCGCAGTATCGCCGCCTTCTACACCTGAATTACAACACAATTAAATTCGATTTCAATCATTGAGACTAATCTACCTGTATTCATCGGTAGGATTTTGTCGTATCCGAAGAGTTTCGTGGCGAATTCGGCAAATTCTCCGAGACTATCCGCATAGAAGGCCCGCGATGTTAGATGTAAAGTGTTGACTTGTTTCTGGAGAGCACTCAAGATTTTCGGGTGGGAATGGCCGAAATTCGTAGCGGAATAAGCGCTTAGAAAATCCAAATACTTCTTCCCATCAACATCCCAAACGAAAACGCCTTCAAATATAGAAAATTTAGCAAAATTTCTAAAAAATTAGAGAAACTCACCTTCGCCTCTGGTTAGAGCTACCGGCAATGGGTGGTAATTATGGGCGACATACTTCTTCTCGCGTGCTATTACCGCTTCTGTGTTTAAACATCTTGCAGTCATCGTTGGGGTGAAATTTAGTAGTTTCCCATGGAGTATTTGTGTTTTCGACAACATTCTCTAAAAATAAACAATAATCCCGTTTGATATGTTATCAATTCGAGTGCTACTTATGGAATGGTGTTTATTCATTAATTTTTCGTAATTTCTTTTGTTATCAGCAAAGTTTACGACCTCTTTCGTACATTATTGGATTTTTACTTTCGTTCTTGGAATTTTTTCGATTTTCAATATTAGAAAGAGTCAACGACAAATCAACTAAAAATAATTGAATACCAGGTCAAGTTGATGAAGGCTGGATAAACGTGCACCATTATCGGACGATGAAATTATAATTATTAGGTATTAATTCCAATTACCTGATATTCCTACAATCTTACCTGGATTTAAAAATATGCGTTAACAGTCAAACAAACTACAGTTATTTTTAATAAAAAAGAACGAAATAATTCATTAAGAATGCAGACACACTGACTTGTTGTAAATAACAACAACAAACTGGGCATGGAAAGCATAAATTTTGAACCAAACAACAACAAACACATATAGTTGTTGACCTTGTTGAATTTTCCGTCTTTTATTTTAAATATTGTTATAATAATAATAAAGATAGTAAAGTCGATTAGTTTTGTATAGAGAAATTCTCATTAGTATTTTATTGTTATTTCAATATCAAAATTATCAACATTTTTACTATTTATTCGACAGAAATTTTTATTTGAACATTGATAGCCTTGTAAACATTATCAGTAATTCTAATTATAAAGGAGCAAATAAATTGATGACTAGCAACAATTTGGACCCGTACACAAATACACTTTAGACCATGCATAAATTAAAAACAATAAAAATTTTGATAAGAAATCAAATTCCACGGGATGTCCTGTAGATTTTGTGTATATTTGGTTGTCTAAGTCGTTACAATAAAAGTAGTGGCAACGTTGATTTGATAGTTGTATTATTCGATCACAGTGGCGCTGTTTTCGTTTGATTTTTGACAGCTCGCCATTTTAATTTTGACACTTGCTGGCGGTGTTCTGGTGGGGTTAGGCGAAAATTTACATTTCACGCGATATTACCGATTACGTAAGCTTTAATTTATTTAAATAGGAAATAATTTGGTAGAATTTTTATTTGTTTAGGTGACGTGGTGGTATGTACAACGTATAAATACAACATCATCAATTAATCGAATTTAGTAGTGTTTAGAAGAAATTTCTAGTGAACTTTGTTGACAACAAACCTACGATGTTGAATTTTAAATCGTTATCCCGTACGATTGTACCATTGAAAGCAACAATTGAACATGGTACATTCACGAAATTATTACCATCAATCAATCAATCGATACAATCGAATCGTACCTATGCCGATCATGTTATACCGGATCGTTTAAAGGACATGCCAACGAATCCCGATCCGCAATTCTTCGATATGGTTGAGTATTTCTTCCATCGCGCCTGTTGTCTGGTCGAAGATAAATTGGTTGAAGATTTAACAAAAGTCCGCGGCTCGAAATTAACGTTAGAACAAAGGAAGGCGAAAGTTAAAGGTATATTGACATTGATGGAACAGTGCGATCATATTATCGAAATTGGTTTCCCATTACGTCGAGATAATGGTGAATATGAGATTATTAAAGGCTATCGAGCACAGCATAGTACACACAGGATGCCAACGAAAGGAGGTAAAAAAATTGTGGTTTTATTTAAAAATAGATTGAATAGTCCTTGATGTTCTACTCAATTCGCACTTGTAAACAATTAAAATCTAATTCAAGAGTATTGAAAGCGACTAGGCTGAAAATTCGATAGATACCGCGAAATTAAATACAGAAATCAACAAAAAAAAACCTCTCATGCTTGCGATTTTCGAGCAAGAAACTTGAAAATTTTCATAAAACATTAAAACAAAAATGTTACATTACAGTAGACCTCTTGGCAAGTTCCCAATTAAACTGGCCTATATTTTGACGATTTATTCAATTTTTTTATATAAAAATTGTAATAGTTTAAAGTTTATATGGCGCAATTGTCTGGAAACATACTGATTTTTTATAAGCCTAATTTTCTAAATATTGATAGTATTCTGATAAGTTCTAAACCAAGCTTTAAAAGAATCTAGAACTGGTAGATTGACCTATAAACACTCCAAATTGGCCCCATTTACTTGAGAGGTAAAATGTCAACTAAAATCGATATAAGTTATAAATTCCTAATTATATAGAAATTAGCATATTAGAATTATATAGGATTTCAAAATGATCTAAATGTGACCCTTTTATGCTCAATAAATGTTGAAATAACCTTGTCCCTTTTTGAATTTCACAGTTATCTTTTAAAGTAGATTGTTTTCTTAAAACTTACTAATTTATATAAAATTTCAAGTTTACACGTGGATTTGTCGGTGGTATTTAGAAAAAATATAGCCACTTTATTTGTAAATTTATTCGTTTTTAGATCCTCATTTATTCCAAATTAAGTATTGTTTTAGAATACGTAATTTGTTAAATCTAAATTTTTATTCTTTATTACACAAAAATAGAACGATCGTGTGTTTTGAATATTCAATTTTAACAGTTATTATTTTATTCTAGATAACTAATCAAATATTAATTATTTTTATCGTGCAAAATCAACTAACAATTGAGATTAACTCGTTAGGAAACGTGTCGCAAATGTAGATTTAATGGAGGTCTTGTAAATTAATATAAAAACCAAAAAAAAAAACAAATATAATGGTCTCATTATTATTATCATTAATAATTAACAGTAGTTTCTAATTTTTTATTGCTATTATACGTCATTTTATCACATTATCACTGGGCTGTTTATTTGTGTGAATAGCTTTATCATATGATGCAACTAATGAATTAAACAAATGTTTGGTATTTTTTTAAATATTTAGTCTATTTGGCAAGTTGCTCGTTTTTTTCACACTTACAGGTGTTGACTTATAAATAAAACTAGCTTAAATTACAATTATCTACTGTACTAGTACCGCTTGTTTTACCTAAACGGTCCTGTTATTGACAAAATTTGAACCGAGTAGCTCGTTTTAGAGAATCTTGAACACGAGCTAAACACATCAAATGACGCAAAAATGCCCCTTTTTTCGTTGTTGTATACTGAAATAAACAAGAAACATTCTTACTTGTTCCAGAATAAAAACGAATTTGATGAAATTTTGAGTCATTTTGTGTGTGTAACGCTTTTTATTGAATATTGCTCGTCAAAATACAATTTTTGTCGTAGGTATCCGTTATTCGCTCGATGTGTGCCGCGATGAAGTGCAAGCTTTAGCAGCCCTAATGACATTCAAATGTGCTTGTGTTGATGTACCATTCGGTGGTGCCAAAGCCGGCTTAAAAATCAATCCAAAAGAATATTCCGAACATGAATTAGAGAAAATGTCTAGACGTTTTGCATTAGAATTGGCTAAGAAAGGTTTTATTGGGCCTAGTCTTGATGTACCAGCACCTGATATGGGTACTGGTGAACGTGAAATGTCATGGATTGCTGATACATATGCTAAAACAATTGGTTATCGTGATATAAATAGTCATGCTTGTGTTACTGGTAAACCAATCAATCAAGGTGGTATACATGGACGTGTTTCAGCAACTGGTCGTGGTGTATACCATGGTATTGATAATTTCATTCATGAACCAACACTTATGCAAATGTGCAATAGTAAACCCGGTTGGGAGGGTAAAACTTTCATTGTACAAGGTTTTGGTAATGTTGGTTTACATACAACTAGATATTTACATCGTGCCGGTGCTAAATGTATTGGTGTAATAGAATATGATGGTGCTATCTATAATCCAAATGGAATCGATCCAAAAGCACTAGAAGAACATTTAGTAACAAATAGGACAATTAAAGGTTTCCCCGATTCGAAACCATCCGAAGGGAATACACTATTGTATGAAGAATGTGATATTTTAGTACCGGCAGCTACAGAAAAAGTTATAACAAAAGCTAATGCTGATAAAATACGTGCTAAAATCATTGCTGAAGCTGCTAATGGTCCAACAACACCAGCTGCTGATCAAATTCTATTGAAAAAGAATATTTTAGTTATTCCAGACTTATATGTTAATGCTGGTGGTGTGACTGTATCATTTTTTGAATGGTTGAAAAATATCAATCATGTATCATATGGTAGACTCACATTTAAGTACGAAAAAGATTCCAACTATCATCTATTGCGTAATAATTTGAAAATTTCTCCCTTCATTTAATAACATTGATTTATTTTAGAATCTGTCCAAGAGTCGTTGGAACGGAAATTTGGCTCAGATTGTGGTAAAATACCGATTACACCATCTGAGTCTTTCCAAAAGAAAATTGCTGGTGCTTCTGAGAAAGATATCGTACATTCTGGTCTTGATTATACAATGGAACGTTCAGCTAGAGTATAAATAATGATTGATAAATTCGATTTTTTTTTTAAATTATAATTGTTTCAGGCTATAATGAAGACAGCTGCAAAATTCAATTTGGGATTGGATATTAGAACGGCAGCTTATATTAATTCAGTTGAGAAAATCTTCAACACGTACTCTGAAGCTGGCCTTACATTCTAAATTGATAAAATAACGAGGTACTTATTACTCTACCAGTATTTACACAATCTTTTAAAAAAATTACTCGAAAACAATGTAAAGAAGCGTGTCTTTTTGAAGTTTCACCAAAAATAAATTAAATTGTATGAAATGTTTACAATATCTCCCGAAATATATAAAATTATCCTTGAAGAAAACGGCAATAATTGCATTATAAATTCTATTTATTTCCAGTTATCTACATAGATTTGCTTTGTATAAAAATCGTTTATATTTACATACGTTTGGATATTTTGAATTCCAATAAAAATCTCGAATCATTTTCCATTAGCAGGCGGTAAATATTCTCTATTCGGCTGTTGCGGCTTAGTTCCGGGAAATGGAATTATTGGCTGTTCTTTAGGATAACCACCTGGGTATTCACCAGGTCCTTGGGGCAATTTAATCCCACCCTGTTGGGGTTGAGATGTACCTTCCGGTTGTTTCGCAAGAGACACACCTGGATATCCATTCAATTGTTGACTAGTTACGCCTTGGTAGTCCGCTTGCGGGGATTTTATCGGAAATCCACCTGGTCCTTTTGGCAATTCAAATCGACCTTGTTGGCGCTCTCCTGGTGCAGCGACGGGCTGAGTTGCTCCTGGATACCCACCAGGT
>JACDRQ010000520.1:27994-52428 GCA_013841215.1 Hycleus cichorii
CCAGAAGCACCTGGCTGAGTCGCGCCTGGGTACCCACCAGGTCCAGCACCACCGGGCTGAGCTGCTCCTGGATACCTACGAGGTGCAGAAGCACCTGGATACCCACCAGGTCCAGAAGCACCTGGTTGAGTCGCTCCTGGATACGCGCCAGGTCCAGAACCACCTGGCTGAGTGGCTCCTGCATACCCACCTGGCTGAATTGCTCCTGGACTACCTGGTGGACTAATTAACCCTTGTGTGGGATACTCTCTAGATGGACCCTTCTCTTGATATCCGTTTGGTTGATTTAAGTCGGTACTGCCTTGTCCCGGAAATCTTTGGTTACCACCTGGATATTGTGGTACTCCCATAATTGTATAATCGTAAATGTTTGCATTGATTGAATATAAAGATGGTGCTGTGCTACAATCGAATTGGTTCCACCAAACACAGACGAGATATTCTTGATGGAAAACGGTGCCATTTGGACATAAAAAGTTATAAGTTTTATTATTTGCACAAATATGGAAGACTTGGCATCGGGTCTCTGTATCTGCATAATATCCAGGATATTGTTGATCGTCACAGGAAAAGGATGTTGTTGGGATTTCGGAATAAATCGGATAATCTTGATCAGGTACACCGGGAATTGCAGAATAGTCACCTTCGTTGATTTCTTCTTGGCCATTAACAACAGAACCAATTGGTGTTTGGCCGAAAAGTGTAAAATTTCCATTCTGTTGGCCTGGATATGGACGAAATGATGGTGTTTGAAAAATTTTACCAAATTGATCAGGTTTTTGCGAAGATAAATCCGGAAAACCGCCATTTATAGGAAGAGATGGTCCTATAGGAGTAGACTTTTGATATCCAGTCGATGGGGCGGGATATCCTGGCGGTACAGTAGCGGTTTTTCGGTCTCCTTGAAGGGTTTCTGTAGATTTCTGGTAACCAGGAGCTCTTGGCGATTCTGGATAGCCGCCAATTGCCGGAAAAGATGGTCCAGTAGGAGACAGCTTTTGGTATCCAGTAGATGGAGGAACGGGTCCCGGATATCCTGAGGGGGAAGTAGCAGTTTTTCGGCCTTCTTCCAGAATTCCATTAGACTTCTGGAATCCGGGCGATTCTGGATAACCGCCACTTACAGGAGTGGACTTTTGGAATCCAGCCGATGGCGGAAAGGATCCGGGATATCCTGAAGGGACGGTAGCAATTTTTCGGCCCCCTTCAAGAATTTCATTAGATTTCTGATATCCAGCTTCTGGATAGCCACCATTTACAGGAGGTGTGCCAGTTTTTTGGCCTGTTTCCAGTTGTTGGATTGGAATTCCATCAGATTTCCGATATCCCGAAACAAATCCACCGTTTTGTTTCGTTGTAGGGGAGCCGGATTGTTGTCCTGTCTGGTATGGAGTCGGTTCGAACGGCCTTTGAGGACGTTCGTAATTGTAACCTTGTTGAGCCTTGAAACAATCCAATCAAACCAATTTATTTAAACAAAACAATGATAAAACTTACCGTAATATTAGCGAAGAATGCGAACAATACTGAAACAAAAGTTGTATTAAAAATACGTCCTTTTTATGCGTAGAACATTATCATTTTGCAATAGTTCAATTATTAAAACATCAATAACGAGTGACTATTTGAGAAACAATTAGAATGTCACGTCCATCTTTCAAGTTACATCAATTACAGCTTGTTTCGAATTTAACAGCTTTTATATCGTTGATATATGCTCGAATTATGCAAGATGATAATTAACTTTAATATTCAATCAATAAAACACTCACCTAGTCCTAATTTCAGCCATGCCATTTTTCTAAATTACAATCCAATATATCCAGATTAGTCGAATAGTCGAATTGTACTAATCCCCAGCTACTTTGGCTATGTATTTATACGATTCTACAACCCTAAAGACGACTTGGAATCCACCTCTTAAATCTGAATAAAGTGGGGAAGATTTTTCTTGAGTCAACTAGAATACAAACTCATCTGGATATTGTTTCGTAATAGGTGCATCTTGGATTAGAATTTTGTGATTATTACGATTTTAGAACGGGACACTTTCACCATCAAAATCTGTTATTTTACACGATTCCAGTTAGAAGAGACTCATTGAAATTGATGCGGTAATAGTCATGACTGCCTTATTTAGAATTGTTTCCAACAGAAAGCCAGCATTTAAAAAATCGTAAATTATTAATAAAACCGATTAGTGAGTATACGGTGGAATTATCCGGCGATTACATTGTATCCACTTATTATTACTAACCGAAACTTGTAATTTTTCCCATATTGTAAAATTGTTTTCGTGGCTATTGATGTGTGCTTTCATTAATATAATCAACGGTAATTATCGTGTGTAGACCGCCAGACGTGATGGAGCTTACACAAATCCGAAACTCACGAGTTTTGGGCGAAATTGGAAAATTTCAGGACTTATTGTGTTAATTAATACGAATATAGGTCTCGATCATTAAATGTTAGCAAATATCGCAGAAATCACGATCGTCATTGTCAGTGTTACACTAAATATCAAATATTCGCTTTGTACACACTTCATTTAAGAAAATTATTAATCATTATAATGAAAGGTAAATCGCTTTTAATTGATTTTGCAATTCGATTAATTAGCAGTTTTACAATAAAGCCATTAGCGGCCGTCATTTGATAAAATAGTTGAAAAACTACAATACGATGATCTAGATAGGAATCTTTTGTGTCGGTTTCGTCGTGATTACAACCATAAAGATGATGACATGGGGGGTAATTGAATCGTAACGATATCATTTATTATCGCAATTTTGAATGATAATTACGTGTGTGTAGAAAGTGAATGTTTGATGATTTTTCGACGAAAATTGCACGAAAAATCCACAACACAAAGGTCATCTTGGCGTTTAATTAACGTATTCGATTTTTCGTGGGAGATTAAAAAGTCATGAATCTTAAAATTTGCAGTGCTATATTGCGATGCAATTATTCTGCTATTCTACCCGAATATTTTATTACAAATCTTTTAAATGATGATCAAAGTTTACATTAAACTAATAACAATAATAAAACACGTTCACAAACGATTACAAAACGTATGGTAATAATGTAGTAACGCATCTATTTCATCATAAATGAGATGAATTATATCCACTATACGTGTGTTTAGTGATTTACTAGCAGAAATTGGCACTAATTGAAATATTAAATTAAATTTTCTAGATATTTAGATATCGATTTCAATCAATTGAACGTCTTGTAAATATTTGAGGAGACACCACTTCACTTTGATTATAAACAAATTTAACTTTCATTATTTCAATAATCGTAAAAATGATGCAATATTCAATAATAAACTGAAAATTCACGTTTGTTGCTGAATGAAAATCCAACTGAAAGGTGGAGATTTCTTTAAAAATATGTTAAAACGTGGATTGCTCTATTTTCGCGTAAAAAGCAATGCAAAATGCCAACTTACAGGCTTTTTACGAGCTGAATTCGTAGAATTGCGCCCAATTCTCCGTCATTCGATGCTTTTGAATTCAAAAGCGATTCAGGGCTCGATTATAGACAAATCTACAATTTCTACAAAACGACTTTATTGAGAAATAATTAATACTATTGAGAATCTAATCGATAATATAATTGGGGTGTACTACCAACAACGGATCATCCTCGTCTTGTTGTTCGCTGCCGATACCAGTTCGTGTTAATGGAATAATAATTTGATCCTACAAAAAACCGTAATTATCGAATTTAATTAGCAAATTAACAAATCTCACATGGTAAATCAACCGATCGATGACCTTCTCGATCAATTCCTTCTTCTCTAACAACTCATCCTCAGATTCAATCTTATCAGCTTCCATATTTAAATACCAATCAACTAAATCACTTTTACGTACACCACTATGATCGTCATCATCCTCCGTTCGAATATCCTCCTGTCGGCGCATATGCACCGCTATCATATTGCTCAATTTTTTGTACTCTTCAAAACTCAACATCAATTTCTTTTTAGCCGGTTGTTGTATCGATTGATCGCTCATTTCAGTATCTTGCAACGAATCAGGCAGATCATCATCGTTATCGTTATCATCCAAATGTATATCCGGCTGTTCTACACGAATAATCGATTTGTTCAACAATCGATAAGCTTCACGGACGTGTTTCGGTTGGATTTCATCGGAAATCTCCATTTTCGCCATCGCCTCAGCCAAACGAATCATACTCTCCAATTGTCGTACGGTAATCTTCCATGTAGCTTTACCACTGGTCATGGTATCCCGCAATCTTAAATGGCTGTAATAGCGGACTAATAATTCGGCCGATTCGCGACTTATCATCGGTTTGAACCGTTTAACAAACGAGATGTATTGCAAAACTTCATCTTTACTATAGACGCGTTCGCTGGATTCTTCGATATTACAATGCAAATCGACGATTTTACGCGCAATTGCATAATCGACAACTTCATTACATTCGTCGATTAACACGAAAAACAGGTCGAAACGCGACATAATCGGCGCCGATAAGGCGATATTCTGTTGTAGAGATTTCGTACGGTCGTAACGGCCGCCGATTGGATTGGCAGCGGCCAAGATTGATGTACGCGCGTTTAAAGTGGCCCGTACGCCGGCTTTTGCGATTGATATTGTCTGTTGTTCCATCGCCTCATGGATGGCTACTTGATCGCGTGGGTCCATCTTGTCGAATTCATCGATACAACAAACACCATTATCGGCCAACATTAAAGCACCGGCTTCGATTACGAAATCTGATGATTCTTCGTCTTTAACTACTGCTGCTGTTAAACCGGCCGCCGATGAGGCCTTACCTGACGTGTAAACCGCTCTCGGCGAAAATTCCGATACCTATAAAGTTTCTTTTTGATTAAACAACAATAATAATAGTTAATAAATATACTTGTTTGAGAAATTGAGATTTCGCAGTACTAGGGTCGCCGACAATACAACAATTGATATCGCCGCGTAAAGTTGTACCCTCTGTTGTTGTTTTAGGGATACCCCCGAATAACATCAATAATATCCCGCGTTTAACTTCCTCATTACCGTGTATACTCGGGAATAAACTGTTGATTAAATTCTGATACAGATTCTTATCGTGACTCATTTCGTACATATGATTCCATTCGCCTTCAGTCATCTGTTGTCGCATAATCTCCGGTGTTATCTCGTCTAGAGGTAGTTCAAGACCGCCGAATTTCGGATTTGTCGCTTGGACACTGCACGCCAAAAATGCCATACGATAATGCAAATCACGAACGCCTAAAGCTTTGAGACCGCGCACACCCTCCGCTTCGTCGCCGGCCTTGTGTTTGGCTTCGATTTGTGCTTTAGCACCGGGCAACTGTAAAGCTCCAACATCGGGCACTACAATCAGAGTACCGGTGAAATCGTAACGATCACCAGCTTGGACAGTTTCAACGTTCTCAGCACGCAGAATTACTTCAACACAACGCGGTATACAACCGCGCGGCAATTCAGCTTGTGTTTCTTGAATTCGGACTTTTTGGAAATCGACAAATATCGATTTGTCGACATCTAACAAGAATCGTCGTCGATTATTACAAACCGGATTGCGGCAAATTGTCGGTTGTGTATACTGTAAAATTCAAAATTCGCGCCAATTTCAAGCGGTAAATTCAAACTACAACTAACCTTAAATTGTTGTTCGACATTTTTAATAACCGTCTGGCAATCCAGGCAAACAAACGTTCCAGACACCAACTCGGGATGTACAGGATGTGTGCGTATTACTTGTCCCGATATACGGATCAATGTACCAACTTTATCGGTGCGTAATTCCCGAACTTTATGTCTAGTTGGTACATCAGTGAAACTAACATAACACTCTTTCTCCTGCTTTAAATTAGTGCGATCTTTGACGAAATTCACAACAGCTTGGCACAAATACGGGTAGATCCGGTAATATTCCTCGATAACTGTCGTGGCCAATTGTTGGTTGTATTTCTCTAAATCCTCGAAACTCACCTCGATTGTGCTGCGTTCTTGATTCAACAACTCACGTGCCGGTTCTAGATATTTAATTTCACCGTCCTCTTTCCATCTACAATAAAAAAACCGATTAATTGGGGGTTTATAATGGGAGAACTGCGTACTCTTCTAAGAAATCTTGGAATAGTTTCTGACACCGTATACCGATTTCATCGGTGTGTTGGCGTTGTCCGATTTGAACATTACCGACATCCATTATTTTTAATCAAAATCGTTTTAGAAAAACCCAAATTTTCATTCAATATTCGATAGAAATTGTTTATTAGAGAACAACGAGACTTTAATGAAATTGGCGGGAAATTGAGCGCGATTGTCACCTACTACCAACTACAAATAAAATCACTAGAATTTAGCGGTAAATTCAAATTTAACATTTATTGTGATCTGATAATCAATATTTACAAAGTTTAATACAAAAATTGACTATTTTCGGCTGATACTATACAAATAGACACAACATCTAAATTCCATTAATTTAACAGAAAATCGGGTATTTGATACAAAATTAGCCCGAGTTATTATTAAATAAAATCGACAATTCTATTTATCAATACATTTAGGAAATGGAAGTTTTTAATTAGGATTTAATCGCTATCGTCATCGTTTCTAGTCCGATTTAGCGGCCGTCGACTCTCTTCATCCGAACCGTAAATTACATCCTCATCCGAATCGTTGATCATTGAGAACGCTGGATTATCTTTAGTGATATCAAATTCTACAACAATATTATCAATTAACTGATTATAAAAAATTTGATAATATACCGTGTATTGTTTTATTAGCTGGAGAGTACACATACACCATTGTATAAATATAGAAATTCAATAACCCATAAAACGACATAAACTGAGCTGAACTGTTGTAATTCGTTGATAATTGGGCAACGAAATTATCCTCAACTATATCGAAACTGAATCGTAATATCGTTATTATTGCGGTAATTACCAGAACAACCACCATCAGTAATGTTAGAAATTTTAGACGTAGCCCTACAATTCCAAGATTGTAGTTAATTGTTAATTAATTAGCGATAATTACCGAAAAATGGCATCGATCGGAGCTCGGTATAGGCTCTCAATATCAACACTGATAAATACACGAAATAAATCACACCGAAAATCAAGAAGAAAGCTTTCAACGTCTGCAAATTACAAATTAATCGACGAAATTCTAAGAAATTGGAAATTTACATAGAAATTTGCAGTGTCTACAGTGTGATTATAAGTTGGGTCTTCTAATTCGCTGTACCTTTGCCATGTTGATAGAATAATCGCCGGGGACCACAGCATAGAAACGATGAAAACTTTCGGGAAATAGAACGTTAAAATTCGCCTTTCATTCTATCAAATATTAGAAAAAACTGTTAAATTTACGAATTAATTAGCAATTAAGCAATACTTGACGAAGGCCGTGGTAGATACACAACCAAAACAATAATAAAGCGCACAGAAATGTTGTCTGAGCTAGGGCATCAATCATGCCCGGTATCCACGAGTTCACCAACAACATCATCGGAAATATAGGATCTACAAATTCGGTTAAATTTTAGTTTTTGGGGACAAATTCAACTCACTGTTGTAGCCTAAAAGTAGTGGTAGTAGAATTGCCATCCATTTTTGCTCGATAGACCAATCGTATATCGGAAATTTGCGTAGATGATAAGCGAACCAACACTGGTAATAATCGATTAATTAGAGTAAATCAATTTAAAACAACTTACGGTAATTATGAAGGTTGCCAATAAGAATATGAATCTGAAACCGATTTCGATTTGGGTGAACGCAGGATTGTACGTTTTGAACTATAAGAAAGCGGTTTAATTAACGATAATTAGTTAATTAATTGGTTAATTACGTAGAAAGTTAGATGGTTGATATTGTAGCGTTTGTGGAATTCGTTCAAACCGTAAAAATTCACTGTAATTATATAATGCGTAAATTCCATGAATCCTAAATGTAGGATAATAAATTCGTTACAATCCTGTTTCTGGCAAATTAAATGGCGTGTACTGTAATCAATTCGAATTAATTGCGATTCGTTAGAGGATAATAAAGTACCGATTCTTGTTGTGTTTATTATCAAGGACTGGTGTCGGTTTGTGTTCTTTAGTGAGTCCGTCAATAATCACCGAAACCGTGAAGCTTTTATCGAATGATTCATCTACAACAATTTCGATAACAAACAGAAATTAGGGAAATTTATAAAAACCGTCGGTATTCTCCGTTGATAACTGGGCAATAAGCCACAATTGTTGAGAGTAGGTGGTTAGCGCCGGAGTTCGCATTATAAACGGCCCCGTCGCCAAAGAATGACTGTGATTGTCTTTCGGCAACAGCGATTGGCCGTCGATTTCAGTCGTACTGGTGATCGGGGGGCCTAAAACCGTTCAATCAAACAGATTCGTTTAAAATCAGAGAATTACCAGCAACACCGATGAATAGAGCCAGACCAAAACAGGCGAAGAACGCAATGAAGACCATCACGAATTCGCGTTTGTGCATCGAATACAGCCGCATATAGACCGATCTAGAATGGTTGATTTATTAAATTAATCAGGCAACGATAAGCGGTACCTTTCGCAACGATCATGGTGATAAGCTGGCGCTATATACTTATCAAATTCACTGAACAGATCACTGAATTGCGATAATGCGTTTCTAATTCGCAATAACCATCCGCCTGACGGCAGATGATACGAATAACCCAGACCCATTCCATCCAATTTCGCCATAACTCCTTTAATTGATAACCAAAGCACTTAAATTGCACGAAATTCGAGGGTGTTATCTAAAAACAACTAGCAATTGTACAATAACACGGCAGTTTTCATGGTTAGAGATTTTATTGATCTGCGCCGTCTACAACGATAATCGCGACATGTTTCCTCCCTTAATTGATTGGATAAAATACGAGTTGTTGGAAATTTTATTGTCGTTCTTTCGCAATTTACAAAATATTTAAAATAGATTCCTACAAATCGGACACGTACTCTTATTACTCGTACTGAACCATTTATACAAACAAGCCGAATGGAATTTCTTTTTGCACGTACGACACGACAGTTTCGGTAATTGATAAGTCCCTGGGTGCAATACAGCAAAACAAATATAACACTCTTCAATACCATCGAATTTTTTATCTAAATTACTATTCCACAACGATAAAGCATCCCAAATGCGGCCGTTCTAAAATTAATTGAATTAACACCAATGATTATTTTGACTCGTTTTAAATACCTGATGGAGGAGGCATTTTTTGAGTTGCATCAACCATTGTTTGTGCGAAGTGCCCCCAATTTGGCGGTTACACTGCACATCGGGGCCTTTCAACGGATAGTTCGGCGGTAATGTTATCACCAACTCCATTTGGGCGTCATCCACAGTATAGATCGCTACGACTTCTCTCACTTGCGGCAATACTTTTATCTTTAATTCCAAATTTTATAAATTAATCGCTAAATATTTCACTTAAATCCGATGACCGACCCCAGGAATATTTTAAAGATTAATAGGGATGAACTAAGAAAAGTTTGAACCGTGTATGAATGAATAAAAAATCCGCCTGAAATTGTTTCTATCCCTTTTTCTGAAACGGGAGGTGTTTCGTGTCTATTTTAGAATTTAATGGGCAAAAATCGAAAAAATTTGAGGAGCATACTTGGGTTTTTTGGAGTCTTAGGCCCGATTCCAAAAATAGAGCAACGAACGTTTTTGACCAACTTCTCGATGGGCTACGGGGCTCAATTTTTGGTACAATAATCTTTAATGATTCTCTGTAAATTCTCAAAATATTTCTCAAATCACCTATTAAATAATATAAGAGTTAGGCCCATTTAAGTAGAATTCGGGGTATATTTATTTTAATATTTGATTAAAGTTTCACCTCAAAATAGTTTGAGGATGTACAAGATCATTTTAACAAAATTTGGACATCGTAGCTTATTTGAAAGTTGATCAGAAACGGTTGTTTCTGGCCATTTTCAATTTTCAAAGTATGCTTGAGTTTTTTTTAAACTACTTGAGTTTTTTCAAAACTAGCAACGAGCGTTTTTGGTCAAATTCTCGATGATTTACTGCGTTTAAATTTTGGTAAAATAATCCCCATGACCCTCCTGTAACTCCTTAAAATATTTCTTACATCGTTCAATTGGTGTTTGTTGGGAAATTTCAGGACATTAAACTTACCACCATATTCTTGAATTTCGTCTCATGTCTACCAACATCGATTAATTCATCATTGCATAAACGTGGCGATACATAAAATGTTGTAATACGTTCGATAATTTGTGAAAATTTCGTTTCAGTCTCCGACCACCATTGCCTCACAACAGCCGGTAATTGTATCAATGTTAATGTGTACAACCAACATGAATAATGTTCTAATTTTTCACTTGTAAACGATTCTAATTGATAGAAACTTAAATTTGGCGATTTCTTAAATAACTCACTCCACAATTTCAATTTATTCTCATTACTTGTACTATTATTTGTAATACTAATACTACTATTATTGTAATTATAAGTAAAAATATCACTTGGCATTAATTTAAATAAATTATCTAGATAGTGTTTTAAAATATCGTTTTTACGATACCAATCAGCGTATTGATAACGTAATTCTGGTGATGATTTACCGCATAATTGTAAGAAAATATTCCACAAATTCAAATAGGCAAAAATATACGTATATGAGTCGGTGTGAGACTTTACTTGGCAACAATCATCGCACAATCTGAAATAAAAATATTTAACTTCTAAATCATTTAAATTTTTTAAACTCACTTAAATCCCTGTAATAATTCGTTAACAATACCATCAACTTTAACTAAACAATCTTTAAAATGTTCTAAACACAAACAATTACTAAATGTATTCGTATCAATCGTATTTAAATCAATTTCAATCAAACCATCAACTAATATTGATAACATCTGATAACCGTATAATTGTAGAATTATTAACGGATTTACCAATAGATCGAATGAACGCTTCAAAAATTTCATCCAATTTGGTAAATTACTATCGCTGGGATTGGTGAAAATCAATTTATAATTGAAATATTGAATGATTTTACCAAATTCGGATAAAAACGGACTGTAGATGAATAAATCTGGCGGGTTTTGATCGAAATATTCTACAAAAATACGAAATTAAACAACTATAAAATTGGATAATTCATTACCTGTTAATTTAAACCACAATTTAATGAAATCATTATGTACGTTGATATAGAAAAGATTCTCCCATTCGTCAATTAAATCGTGTTTCTCTTGATTATCATCGTTCATTATAGTTTCCAATTTTTTAATTAAATTACTAAATAATCGTGTTAAACCGATAATGAAAGTTTGTAAATCGATACTGTTGTAATTTTGTTTTAATTTCAAACAATTCGCCGACCATGAAGTCAACGAAATTACAATTAAATCCCAATAGCGACGTTTTATTGGAAAATCTACGAAATCACTACTGATAAAATCGCAGAAAAATTGTACAATTTCCAGAATTTCTTTAAATTCCTCCTTTGAAACACTTCTACTGAAAAATTACGATTAACAAAAGCGGTAAATATAGAAAAATTATTACTTTTCTAGTAGAAATTTTGCGATATCTTTCTCTCGAATTTTCTCAACTTTATCGAATATTTCCTCAAATTTAACCGAATTTTGATCCAAATCTATTGATTTAAAAAGAACCTTATCGATTTTGATTGAATTTATACAAAATGTTGTAATAATTCTCGACCAAAATTGGGGATATTTCGAAATTTCATAGATCAAACTGTTTCTAAAATCACCATCATTTACTAATTGTTTAAAAATTTCGATTTTATTGTCGATTAAATTATAGTTTTGCTTAAACAACGCGTAATCTTTCACCTAAAATAATCCACAATTAATTTGAAATTTCTAACGATAATTCGTATAAATTACTGTAGGGTAATTCTCTATTAAAATTCCCAATAGTTGGAAATCTAGCAGAATTTCCGGCCAATTTACCAATGTCTCTATCTGATGGAGTTGATTATTTTTATAAATTTGATGGAATATCGACAATTTTAGTGTAGACCATGAGAAATATTTGACGAAATTATTAAAATCTATATCGTTATTCAAACAATCAAATTCCAATTGATTCTTATTTGGTTCAATTAGAAATTTGCAATATTCGCAAATTTTCAATAATTGTTCTCGCCATAAATCCAACGAATCAAATTTAAACAAAATCCGAAATATTGTCGAATCATATTGTAGAAATTCCAATAAATCTATAACGATAGTTGTGAAATAATCAATTTGGTGGTGATTTAAAAATTTCGCTTGTAGAATATTTGCAAGTTTCTCTAAATATAAATCGTGGGTTTTATAGATTTGTAGACAATTTAAAAAGGAGTTTTTCAACAATTCCTGATTGTTTGCATTGAGAATTTTCGGAATTTCCCGTGAACAAATAAACGAAAATATTGTCAAAGATAATTCCTGTCTTGTTTTCAATAAATTCGAATTATTACTAATTCGATTTAATAGAAAACTCGTTAGATTTGCAACCGATTCTATTGTTGTTGTCTTGTAATTATCAGAATCGTTAAGAATTTTCTGTAATTTTACAATAATATCCTCAAATGTGCTTGGATTAATTCGTAAATCTGGAATTAATAATTTAATTATTAACTTAAATTATTTTTAAATAATTCTACCGGTTCCACTCGATATAGAATCGAGGATAGTTTCCAAATACGGATGCCATTCATTCTCTATACTTTCCTCGACAATTTCCAACAAATAATTACTAATTTTCCCATCTAATAACCAAATTTCAATTAACGAATCATTAGAAAATTCACTTGAAATAGCGTTAATTATACACCAAGCTAAACAATCACCTTTACAATTCTAAATAACAATAAATTTCAGTTATTTTAACCCAAAATATCGATAAATCTTACCTTTAATTCTTGTAAAATTCTCGATTTTTCATCCATATTCGAATATTTATACAAAATAAACACGAAATCAATCAAATTTCGGTTAATTTCCGGTAAATTCAACCACCTTACAACAAAATCGTACAATTTATTTAAATCACCGGTATTATTATCAGCAAGATAATTATTAAGATTGATTAGAAAGTCGTGATTATCAAATAATCGAATTAATTCGATACTATCATCGATTAGTATAGTTAATTGTCGTAGATCGATGATTTTGAAGTAGGATTTTAAAATCGAATAAACTAAATCGGTTAGATTTCTAGTAAATTCTGGATTTTCAGCCGGAGTTTCGTCGATTATCGCCAAATTTTCTTCGATTTCTTCAATAAACTTCACCCGATTGGCGGTTTTGTTGAATTTTTCGTACGGATTCTTTAATATTGAAATAAACAATTTGTGTTTATCGGTAATCGATTTGATTTCTTTACGATCGCAGGTTTCCAATTCATTCAAACTAGTTTCAAATAATTTCTCTAATATGTTTTTAAAGTATGCCAAATATTGTTGATAGTTTTGATAATCGTCTCGATTGCGATACCAATATTGTATTAGGAACGTTATTTGTTGTATTGCTATTTTATTATAACTGCAAGTCTCTTTGAAATTATGCTGTAAGAAAGAGTATAAGTGGCGTTTTATCAATTTCTCGCAGAAATTCAAATTCGAATGATGCGTTAAAATAACGAATTTCATACATTCGATGAAAATTATAACGATTGTTGCACTCTCCGATTTACTTATCTTCACACTACGCTGATCCAAACTGAAAACGTAATTAATTAACGATAATTAACGTAGAAATTACAATTTATAAACTTTACCCTTGTCGGAGATTTTCAAAGAAACGATCATAGAAACCCATATCTTTCAATGGTGGTAATTTGGTTAATAACATCAAGAAATTCGGATAGATCAGACTAGCACAACCTTGACCGCCTTTTTGTAGAATAGACCAAAATTTATTCAAGAATTGTTTATCGAAATTTATAAAACTCCACCAATTATCAACTATATTAGTAATTAATAGAAAAGTTTCCCATAAATATGGTATCACAGTTGGATCACTATCGTCTAAATTATCAATAATATTATTGATTATCTGTTTATTATCCAATAATTTGATTTGTTTCTGTAATAATCGATTAATTACTTGATAACAACTAGAACGTATTAACGGTAATTTGTGCTTTAGAAATTTCTGTGTTAACAGATTCTTTATAATATCCTGATTTAATTCTATCTGTTTTTCGATTTGTTCACTATCTAACACTTGTAAATACATGCAATAACCTTGCAAACTTGATAAAGTCATACGTTCTAATTTAGCTTCATCATCCTCGTTAAATTTCCCATTATAATTCGAGAAATCAATCAAATTCTGTTTGATAAACGATAACACTTCTTTGTGGCAAAACATCAGACAATTTTGTACTTTTTCATCGGGAAATGTAGTCTGGAACGACTTCATCGCAATTGTTGCAGCCGGCGCATAAGTATCGTATTGTGAAGTAAACCAAGCTCCGATTATTTGCTTAATTATCGCCGCCAACATCTTTTTATCTTTCAAGATTATCTGATAGTGTGCATATTGGACAGCTTCACGTATCCTATGATCGATATCTATCGCTAAACTAATATAAATACGACACCAGAAATTTAATATCAACTTTATCGCTTCCGGTTCGGAATTTTTCACCAAATCCGAGAATTCCTGTAGTGCTTTCAATTTGGTTGTCGAATCTTTCTTGTTCATACGTTTGAAAACTATTTGAAAATCGGAGTTGATCGACGGGTCGAATTCTTCATTTTTCATTAACGGTGACAAGAAACCGATGTCTTTAAGATTTGGTAGTTGAGATGATAGTAATTCAGCACTACGGCCGCTACTTGAAGGCTACAATATCAATAATTGTGTAATATTGTTTTGAATAATATTTGTATTTATTTTACCCTAGCATTGTTTTTCGTGCGTTGGCCCTTATTTTTACCGACCATTTTCGTAAATTTCTTCAATTAAAACTAAAGAAATCACAATATGGGAATTTTCTAACCTGCGACGCAAATCAACAAATGACAGATGACCGGTCATACCAACCCAACTCAATAAAGTCACTGAATTCTAAATGTTAGGCCACACTGGTTTAGGCAAATCGCAGATGCACAAACGCATCAAATATTTGATAATTAGTGCAATTATAAAATAAGTGCATTGAATTGACATAAAATATGCAATTATTCAAAAAAATTCAACTTATTTAATAAAATTTGGAATATTCCCCAAAGTAGGCTATGAATTGTAATTATGGAGGTTTGGCGCGAAATTTGAAATAATCCATTGAAACTGCTTTAAAATAGATAAATCTAATTTAATAAACACTAATATTCGTATGTACAATACTTGGTATTAGACTACGAAATTGAAAAACAATAATAGAATTATTATTTTAAAAATATTCTCTTTCAAGTAAAAGAATCTTGGCTCACTCTAAAGGTTGTTCAGATTCGGCTGTATAACTCTTAACTCTAGAGAACCATAACGGTGGATAACGATTACCAACAAGATCAAAATTGTACGTGTTCTCATCACCTTTTCTAGACCGTGTAAATACCGAATAATGCGTCCAAACCAACTGAACATGCCGTTTCTTGTTCGTACTCCTTATTTGTAACTCCTAAAATCAACCCATTAAACTCTACTTTCAAGATTCTATTACAATTCTACCATATGGAAAGTTTGTTCGTCTGTATCGTGTAAATTATCCCCGCGTCGCTTCGTTTTCCGGATATTCTTATTGTTATTATTACCAATTTGATGTCGTTGTACAACTAGTGTAACTTTATCATCTTTTAGACGATAATAGCCCCTCAAAATTGGACTACGAGCGTTGCGATTTTTCATTTGAGCAACACACTGGGCCGGTTCATCGGCTGATGTTAATACCAGAACCACACCTTCGGGGAAAAACCGTAAATAACGATAATACACAACGAGATGCCAGGGACGATAGAATTGGTCTTGGAAGCTGTTTTCGCCGTTTCTTATATAGGTGGTACGACTTATATAGCAACCGTTGAATTGTAAACGGGTACGTTCGATGAACATCTGCCGCCACGATAGATAATTGCCCGGGGAACTACCGCAATTTAGACCCCAAACTCTAAAATAAAAATCGATTTATCCGGAAAATTTGTAATAAAATCGATAATCAACCGTAAGCAGGCCAATCGCCACAATTCCGAGTCTCTCGCACACAAATAGAAGCCCCGACAGACCATTGCAAACATCTCAAGTGAACGTAAATCTAAATCGGACGAAACGACCCATTTTAAAATATACAAAATCATCTCCATCGGCAATATAGAAATGTGTGTCATCTACGGAATAAAAATTAAATTTCTGTTTAATTCTGAGAGTGAATTGTACATTTTGTTCAATTTTCGGAACGCAAATCACTGGAATTTTGGCCAATTTCTTTTGAATTCTCGGCAATAATTCGCCGTCTTTAATCTCCTCTTTATCGTCGTCATCATCGCTAGTATTCTCTTGGTCGCCACGATTTTGCGGCTTATAATCGATCTCTTTCGGCAATTCGTGTATCTCTTTATTGACTTTAATCTTCTCTAAACGGAACTCAATATCTGGCACTAATTGTACAGCACGACGATAGAATTGAATTGCCTCGTAAACTTTGCCGGATTTCTCCATCTCGATGCCTTTATTGAATAGGGTTTTAGCCTAAAATTTCAAGTTTTCTAAATTAAACATCAACGAGAATGTTAATAGATTCAACTCTAGTCTCAATATCTTGCCCATCATCGTTTTCCACATCGATATTGTCTTTCTGTTTATAGTGATTTGGAGTAATCTTCAATTCTCGTTGCCATTTCTCTCTAAAACTGGCCAACACGTCAATATTCCTCTGGCTTTCCGACAGCGATAATCCAGACGATCGGTCCGAACAATCCTCATCCGACGACACCTCATTTTCGCCATCAAAACTCTGAAAATTACGGAAAATTCAATAGTTTTCCCCTTACAAATCTTACATCATTCCACCATTTTTTTGTCCGAAAATATGTTTTGTTGAATTTCAAGAAATTTAGAATGAATCAATTAGTTCACGGTCTGAATATCTGATAACGATTTGTTTAGTTTGTCGATTTTTCAAATAGATATTGCCCATAGTTTTCATTAAGTTGTAAAAGCTGGAAAATCTGGGTTTTATTTTCAATAAATAAACCCAGTAGGCCACGGAAATTTGTGGTCTATTTGAACTAATGCCACTGTGCCATACGACCGAAACGTCACCAGTTCGAACAATAATAAATATCCACAAATAATCGAAATGAATATAAATCGTTGGTAATTGCGAAATTTACCAATATTTCAAGCGTCGCAGATGAACATTAATTTATATTACAATTTTTTGGATATTTTTAGCATTCATTATTCGCATGTCTTACAGTTGGTACCACTGATTGTCAGTTGTATTTGATATAAAAACAATTAAGTTGTGTTGAATTTGCAATTTTCCCAAGAAAATTTAAAGAAAATTATCCAAAATGGTGTTGGAAAGTACAATGATCTGGTAAATTTCCAATTTTCTTAATTTCCACCAAAATACCGTTATTTTATTAGATAAAGTAAACATAACCTCAATTCGAACCAATGACTTTGCAATTCTTCCAGACAAATCCCAAATTTCTCGTTATTTCTGACTAAAAACTCATCGATTCGGCATTTAATTATAACTCGATTGAAATTTCAGTGTTGATAACAGCGATTATATGCGTAATGGTGATTTTCTACCGACACGTCTTCAAGCCCAACAGGACGCCGTAAATTTGGTTTGTCATTCGAAAACGCGCTCGAATCCTGAAAATAACGTCGGCCTACTAACTCTAGCCAAGTAAGTTTTATTAAATTACAGTTTTAGAAGATAGTGAAGTAATTTTTTGGGAGAAATTCTAGTGTTGAAGTCTTGGCAACTCTAACGAGTGATGTTGGTCGGATTCTATCAAAATTACACCAAGTCCAACCGAATGGGGATATTAATTTACATACAGGCATACGTATCGCTCATGTAAGTTTAGTTCTAATTGATTATATTGTAGTTTTTGATTTTATTTTGTTTAGTTGGCATTGAAACATCGCCAAGGTAAGAATCATAAGATGCGTATTGTCGCCTTTGTTGGCAGTCCTGTAGCTTCTGAAGAGAAAGAATTGGTAAAATTGGCGAAAAAATTGAAAAAAGAGAAAGTCAATGTTGATATTGTTAGTTTTGGTGAAGATCAACATAATAGTGATGTTCTAACAACATTTATAAATACATTAAATGGTAAAGATGGTAATAGTAGTCATTTAGTAACAGTACCACCAGGTCCACATCTATCTGATGCATTAATATCATCACCAATTATACAAGGTGAAGATGGTACTGGTGGTGCCGGTTTAGGTGCTGGTGGTTTTGAATTTGGTGTTGATCCAAATGAAGATCCTGAATTAGCATTAGCATTACGTGTTTCAATGGAAGAACAACGTCAACGTCAAGAAGATGAAGCACGTAAAGCACGTGAAGCATCAGCTGCTGAAAGTGGTACTGGTACTACAACGAAAACAAGTCCAATTAAAGAAGAACCAAGCGAGGAAGCAATGTTAGAACGTGCTTTAGCTATGTCAATGGAAGATGATAATACTGGTAATACAAATACTGGTACTGGTAGTACTTTACAAGCGGTTGATTTTGCTAATATGACTGAAGATGAACAGATTGCTTTCGCTATGCAGATGTCAATGCAAGATGCTCGTATGTAAATATTTTATTCTATTACTAATCTAATTAATCGATTTTTAGAGGATTTAGATAGCGGTACTAGTGGCAAGAAAGAGGAACCGATGGAAGTTGAGGGTGATGAAGATTATTCAGAAGTTATGAATGATCCAGCATTTCTACAGAGTGTTTTAGAGAATTTACCGGGAGTCGATCCACAATCTGAAGCGATAAAACAAGCTGTGGGTAGTTTGAAAGATAAAAAGAAAGAAGACCACGATAAAGACGATAAACAGAAGAAATAAATGGGCTTATTTTTACAACTATATTAATCATCTATTTGCATCTAATTTAGTTCTTTTCTAATTGAAATTCCCCCAAATTTCCCGATGGACAATTCAAAAAAAGATCGAAAATATTTTCTTTGTGTTTATTACAAAATCATTAAAAAATCCACTAATCTACATGATATGGGTAATAAAAAGTTGCACAAAATAATACAAAATTCCTGTAAAATTAATAAATAATTTTGTATTAACATTGTGCAATTTTTGTTTAATTACAATTCCGTCGTTAATTTTGAGGAAATAAACAAATATAAAACAATAAATAATTTGTAAAATCGAGACATAACTAGAATTTATCAATTTCTTCGTCCCTATAATTTTCTAATTCCCCTTCAAGTTACGTCTCAAAGTATCCATAATTAAAAGACAACTATATACATATTAATTAAGTAGAAAATAATCTAATTTTGAAATATTTATGATAATAATCGTGGTTGAAATCTGCCCATATGTAAAATAATTCCACTCGGATTGTGCCGGACGAAATACAAGAACGGCCTATCGAAACGCAATCTTGGTATTTCATAATCGGATTCTTTCGGGAAACGCGCCTGTCGTGGCCGCAGCGGTAATGGTAAATCTTCGATGCTTGGATCGTGCAACGAGTCATCGAATTGTTGGTAGTCGTCGATATTGTCGAACTCGCCGAGACGGGATCGACGACCCACAGCAGCCGGATAAACCTAAAAATCGTTTTTATTAAAAACGTTCAAGTTAAAATGCGGATTTACCTCTCGATGATGCGCGGCGCCAAATCCGTTATCCGCACACAACACAAATTCGTTGATTTGCACCATTTCGGACAAGTGTAACTCGTGTAACGCGCCATTTAGGCCTCTTAAATCGGCTTTTTTCGCGTCGAACAATTCGTGTAAGCCCATTTTTTGGAATGAACTAGTAGCGTTCAATACGGATCGATGTATGAATCTTGGCAATTGTAATTCTAAATCGTTTCGTGGGATTAACGAGCGTAACAATCGCGCCCATGCGCCTTTCTTGAACGAACTCTCAATAAAGTGTTTTTCCAGCATTATTAAACCGTCAGCTATCGGTGTGGATGAGCCCGGTTTGCCTGGCATTACAAAAATCGTCGATATTGTGTCATATTTTGTACCTAGAGCCGCTGCGGTTGCATCTAAACTGGCTTCGTAACCGGCTAGGAAATTACCGCGCCATACAGCTGCCGGGATCGGTACCAATCGTCGTTCACGTAAAGTCGGTGATACTGTAAAATACAATTCACCATCGATACCACTTGTTGAAGAACTACTACAATCCGTTTGGAAGATCGAGGTACTTATTCCGGCTAACGGCGGACGGGCATAGATGTAATTGTCTTTAATAAATTCGGAAATAGTACCATTACTAGCTTTCTTCACCAATAAATTCGTTCGGCGGCGTATAATATCGGAAATCTCCCTAAATCCGACCTCTTCTACGTGCCCATCATAGAATTGGCGTACTCGGTCTTTATAAAAACTCAATAATTTCCCTTTAGAACGGTCGCTGTACAATTGGCGGACTATACCGGAAATAGCAACACCTTCAACTGTATTATTGTTAGTTCGGATCGATTCGGAGATGTTTTTGAAGATTAAATGCGGATTGAATGTGACCATATCGTCGAGTTTTAGAATTTCGTTCATTTCACCGGAGGTAGCCCCACGAGCACCCAAAAACACCATCGCTAGTAATGATGTAGCGGCGAATGGTGATATAACTACGCTTCTGAAAGGGCTTAAAGTATTCGTTGCTGTCTTCCAGAAACCGAACGCTAATTCGTTGCACAATTGAACGAATTCATAAACATCTCCATCTAATTGTTTAGTACTGTCTTCAAGACCGAAACCTTGAAGAGGCTCGTGCACTAAATTTATCGGAACTGTACGCTTTGTGGTACTCTCTTCAGTACTCTGTCGAGTCGTTGTTGGCATTAAAGTCGTCACAGTTTTACTAACTGGTGGCAGAATCGTCGATACTAAAGTCCACGTACTGGTACTCCTCTCTTCATTAATACCACTCTCGTTTTTAGTACTCTCATTTATCTCAACTACTACAATAGGTTCAGCATTTTTATTATTTTGAGTTGTACTTTCAGTAATTGCTTCTAAAGTTGTAGTGTCCACAATTTCAGTAGTAGTATCTACTTTTTCAGTAGTACTAATATACTCAATTTTAGCCTGTTCTGGGGCGCTCTCTAATGATAATAAACTGGAATTTTTCCTCAACTCTTCAGCGATTTGATCGTACTCCATCTCAAGACTTAAATCAGCTTTAGCCGGTTTAGTTTGATTTTTCACATTATCATTCCTTATAATTGTGATATTGATAATATGCGGTACGTGTTCTGTTGTAATTTCAGTCGTACTCTCTATCGGAGGTTCGACGGTACTACCCCAGACTTGCGATAGAATCGAACCGAAAGATTCCCCTAATACACTATCGATTTGTGGCGGTATTTCAGTAGTAGTACTTATTTCAGTTGTTGTTTCGGGATTAAAATTGGACGAAATTAGGTTTGATGACATAGTTGCTGTTTCATTCTGTACAACCTCCATTGTTTTATTAGATGAGTTTGTAATCATTTCTTGGATTTTTTTATTGATATCTTCATCTTCTATAGGAGTCGGTGGTGGTACCAATTCTGTCGCTATGGCTTGGGAAATTAGTTGTTCGATACTGTCAACGATATTATTTTCAGTGGTTAATACAATTGGACTTGTAGTTGTTGGTACTTCTGTTGTGATAATTTTAATCGTGTCTGATTCATCTTTTTCGTTGGTGGTTGTTGGCAGTGCTGTTGTATCTCTAACCGAATTACCCCCAGATAATTCCGAATTAATTTCGTAAATGTTGGTCGATGATAGTAGGAATTTATCGAATTTCGTTGAGAAATATTCGGTTGCTAAAGTACTCAAATCATCTAAATTGGTACTAGTTTCCAAATTTTGTGCAATTTCACTACTTTCTTCATTTGTCACATTCAAAAATTCTGTAGTTTCAGGTGGATTCGTTGTTGTTTCTTGTAAATTTTCAGTAGTTGTACCTCGTTTTGGTTCATCTGCTACTACAAATAGAGTACTTAAATTATCCAATTTTTCAGTTGCAATTTCAGTTCTCGTTTCAGGTACTGTGGTACCTTGACGCAGAATTGCCAGCAATGTTGTGATTGAGAGTGGAGGTTTAGTTGTTAAATCTTGAATTGTTGTTTCAGATGGTACGGTTTCAGTGGATGNGCTGAAATTTTGATTGTTGTAGAAGAAGATTTGGATGGTGTTGTAATTTCTATCGTTGTTGTTGGACTTGATCGTTTTACGGTGGTACTATCTACGATTTGTTCTGTTGTGGATTTTGTTGTAGTTGTAGGGGTAGCAGTGGTGGTTGTTGGAGTTGAAATTGTTGTTGTTGGAGTTGTAGTGGTGGTTGTTGTTGTTGGAGTTGTAGTGATGGTAATTGTTCTTGGAGTTGTAGTGGTGGTAGTTGTTCTTGGAGTTGTAGTGGTGGTAATTGTTGTTGGAGTTGTAGTAGTGGTAGTTGTTGTTGTTGTTGTTGGAGTTGTAGTGGTGGTAGTTGTTGTAGAGGGAGTTGTGGTAGTTAAAATTGTTGGCCGCTTTGTGAGTGTCCCAGGAATATGATAGATCGGTCTCGAATTCTCCTTTGTAAGTTCAAAATTGGGCGAAAATAGCGTTGTTGCGGTAGGCTTCGTTGTAGTAGCGGTACTTGCAGGTGCCGTTGTGGTACTGGGAGCAGTTGTTGTGGTCGTAGTGGAGGGTGGTACTGTTTTAACTTCCATCATCGGCGGCTCCACCATGATCGTATCTGGGGTGGCATGCGCCGGTGTCGGTTTCGGACTGATTTCTTCACCGGAATTCTCGAAAATCGCCGGCAATATTTGACTCCAACTATCCGACACGTCCGGCGTATCTAATTGTGGTTTATTTTGTGTGGTTAAATTCTTCTGATTTTCAATTTCTTCTTGTACAACACTCTGTACATTATTGACAACATCATCGACACGTTTCTCTGGTGTTAGAATACCGTTCGATGTTAGACTTTCTAACGATAATGTATCATCATCTCCACCACTAGCGACAATCTCTTGTATCTCCTCCCATGTCATTAAACGTTTGATCAAATCACCATTATCATCGAATGTGTAGAATTCGTAACGATCAGGATTCAAGAGTTCGATAGGACTGGCAACGTCAGTACCGTGTAATGGTTTGGTAATTGGCCGGCCAACAGCATCCGTGAAGATTGTCGTGCCGTTCTCTGTGTCCATGATGACGGAAACGGAAGTGACGACACTGGAATTTTATTATTATAACAATAATAATAATAAAATCTCTAATAGTAATTGTAAATCATTGTATTAGATCGTGACTTTCTAACGGATAGTTGTTTATCAGTTTGTAACCGATATAATTAGCAAACAAATCTTTGGATTTTTATCTTAACTGTCTGTAAAACATTATTCTAACGGCTAAATTATTGTTCATACGGTTAGCACTCACCTGGATCCTAGGATTTTCCTTGAACTCTCCCCATCGACATCACCACTTGTTGTTTCATTCAATTTTTCAACAATTTCACTATTCGAACTTGTCGCAATTAACAACAATAACAACAATTGCGCGTATCGCCACATTTTCTCCATTAATTAATTGTTAATTCTGTAAAAATTAGAAAAGTTGTCGTTATTCATTTATAAAGTTCCGTTGATTTGAACAACATAAAGCAAATTCGGATGGGAATTTCGGCTTTTTTGATACAATTTGATGGGATACATGATTACAACACATCCTCAAATTTCAGAACAATAACGTAATTAAAATACAAGAGACTTCTATGTTCGTTTTAGAATCTTTCGTCTATTATAATGGGAAATTGTTTTTGTTCTGTTTTAAATTATGTAAGGAGATCAATTTGTATATAACGGCCAATCGAAATTGTTTCACGATCAGTGGAGATAAACTCGATACGCTCAATTTTAACGGAAAACGTACTCAATGGAAGAATTTTCAACCGGCATTACTGAAATTTAGGAAATTCGCTTTATTTTGGATAAAACTCGAGTTGATCAAAATAAAGTAGTCGTGTTATAGAATATTCGATGAGATTATTTGGAAATTAAAAAGCCGTTTCTCATGGGTGTTTTGTAAATAAAAATCGTAATTTTGGCGTCTTTCTATGAGGTTTTCTTTATTATAATTGAGGGAATTTCCATTTTGTTCGAAACTGTCTAGAATTTTTGTAAATCAGTTTCAATTATAACGAAATTTAAGCTGAAATTCTCGATTCATTCGAAT
>JACDRQ010000520.1:53968-66054 GCA_013841215.1 Hycleus cichorii
AAGTTTCTTTCAGGAAGTTGCGCTAGTTTGGCCCCTTGTGGATTATTTTTGATTTTTTTGGAAAATTGCTCGTCACCGGCTTGGTCTGCACAATTTCACACCTTCCACTCTCAAGTCAGCCGCAGAACTGTCGCTGAGAAGTCGAGTGTTATGGTCAGGTGTTCGACCTTGACCGGTGCATCACCACCACCACCTCCAGGTGGTGGTGATGGCGGTGGCGATAACTACCACCGCCGCCACTAATTACAACCACTTCTGCGGCCGTCCATTAAATTTTCTCGTTATTTTCTACATTATTATTTTATTCATGGTTTATTTGTTGCTATTTTTAGTTTATCAATTGGCAGACATCAAGAACGCGCGCTACAAGGCCTGTTCCACTGACAGAGATTTTATTTGTTGAAATGATAATAGAATCGAATATTTCTTTGATTTAATAATCCGTTACGCACATTCCATTCCGATATAAAACAGAATACCTTACGAAATCACCAATTATCGGTTATTTCGCTCTCATCGTTTTTATTTTTCTTAGAGCCGGTCAACTGTTGAGGCTTTTAAAGTACTGTAGTGTGTGTGCGGAATGTCGAAGAACCACATAATGAGTATTATTTTGTCTCGACTCAACTCTGTTTTTTTTTCTGTTATTTCAAATCTTTCGCACACATAACAAAGCTTGTAAGAGATTTATTTTAAAAACTATTGTTGGAAATATTAGAAAATTACCGACCCAAATTTGACCCGTTCTAGAAAACGAAATATTTATATTTGATTGTGACTCAATCGTCATCATCATTTGACACACTATTGAGGAGACAAAGAACCCAAAAGAGGCAAAACGAGCGAGACCAGAACAAACGGTATTTTAATATTTGCGCCCAACAGATTTTCAACATTACTATAAATGTGAAGATTGATTTTTCAGTTGAAACGGATAAAAAACACCACAGACTCTTTCTCTTTATCGAATCTGTATATTTCCTGGTAGTTGTTACAAGAAATTCAAACAAATTTCCCACATCTTCTACAAACTTACAGTTATAACAATGTGTTAAAATGTGGGTTAAATGTCATAAGTCTGGTAAAATGTTATAACAAAACTTATTAATGTTGAGCTCCTAGACAAAACAAAAATTTTCTGGTAGAAAAACCAATAGAGAAAGTATTACGTTACAGATTCAACTATTTTTAATACAAATCAATAGGTCCGTGTACGATTTATGGCGATTAGTTTAGAACACTTGACGCGATCACGTAGGATTCTGTTCTACTTAAGAATTTATGCGACAAGTTTGTTAATTTATCAATCAACTCGAACTAAACGAACCTATTAACCGATAAAACCCGATAATTACAGCTTTATCGAGAAATTTTGAGAGACTTCAACGATACGCCAGGCGCGAAACTCGCCTGAAAAACCCAATTTTTCTCCATTTTTCCGATAACCGATCAAATTACCTAAAATATCGAAATAACGAAAATTGCAGGAGACTTGAGTGGTGCATCAGCCGCGAAACCGGCTTGAAAAATCGACTAGTTCGGGCGAATTCTGAATTTGTAGACTTATCGAAGAGTTCCATCGAGACTTCAATAGATTGTTAGGTAAGCAACCCGGCTGTAATATTGTTACATGTAAACTTTTGTTGGTTCTATTGTTAAAACTATCACTATCATCATGATTTCCATTAATGCGGAAATGACAGGTTTTTAGAAAGATTTTACTTTCATTCAAACACACGATAGTTGAATTATCGGCAAATAAATTTTAAAATTTATTCAACATTTACTGAAATTTAGTAATAGTAAATGGCATTCAATTATAAATTACCTATTTTCCAAAAAAAAGGAAATTGTAAAACTTTCACGGATACTCATTAATATTTGTTTTATTTCGTTTGGTTACATAAAGACAAGTCTAAAATTGCATCAATATGCATAAAATAAGCGAGATGCACTATTATCTGTTATTATCAGTACAAGTCAGGCATGCAGTTTTCACGAAATTTTCATATTATTATCATTAATGCATAATTGCCGGTGGAGAATTTAACGAGGCAATTATGTCAAAGGTTGTGTCAAATATGCAATTATTACAACAGAGTTAATTAAACAAATAAGAAAGAAACGCAACAAATTAGCGAAAGGTTAATGCAATAGTTTTGACTATAATCTATTTTGTATTTTGTCTGTGAATTTTGCAATGAACAATTAATAGAGTTGTGTGTGGGTGAAAGGGCTGGTATTATTGATCTATATAACTCACCTTTTTCTTTTACAATAGCTCGGATGTAATAAGTTATGTAAGTCCAGTTCATGTGAATGCACTCTCGCTGATACTGAGGCTGTCGATAACGATTGAAGACACCAAGATAACGATTTTTTTATTATTTCGGAGCTTATACTTATATTATCGTTGTAGATATTTGTGTGTATCTAAGAACAGACTGAATCTCTTCACATACAATTCCGACAATTTATAATTTCCAACATGAACGGGTCACCAGGTAACGGGATGACGTTTTGTGAACTAGAAGAATACTATAAGAGGTGAGACTGGCCGGTAAAGTGACCGTAATGATTATAGAAAAACAATAACAGAATAATGAAATCAGTACCATTTAGTTTCACAACTTACAATAATTACAAATAGTTATTGCTTATATTTTTAATTAGAGCTCCAATTATATTCTTGAACAAGGATTCCGGGCGGGAGGTAATAGTGTTCAATGTTACTTATTATTGAGTTTACGTTTTTGTTCGTTATTTTTTTTTGTGTCTATTTGAAATCAATTAATTCCAACTGCATTGTGGAGAATTGCAGTGATAAATTTTAAACACTCCAGTGCATATTATTATCTTTACAAAATCAATGCCTTTTGCATGTAAATACAGCCATTTCAGACACGTATCAGTAACAAATCATTCTTATCACAGGATCAAATTTATGTCACCGAAATTTTATAAAATTACAGCCTGAAACGAGCTCACGTAGCACGAAGTATCAAATTTCGAGGCATCTAGAATGCGAGAAAACTATACTTGAATTTATAGTTCAGAAGAATTACCCTTAGTGGCCACTTCTACAAATTTCAACTCGCTCTGAATAGTCTTACAGTTTCAGTGATTCAGGTAGTTTCAGAGATGAAGTTTTCAGGATTATATCTCCAAATTTCAATAAATAAGAATGACCTTTTCAAAACGATCACTTGAGCGAGTTTTCTATTGGTACCTAATGAAAGTTTGACAATTATTAACCGTCTAAACCGACCAGTTTTTTATAAATTTATAATTAGCGGAAGTTGAATAAATTTTCAACGTTTGAAGTGTTAAAAGTACCGAAAAAAGAGCTCTCTCTTTAAGTATTTGTCAATATTTCGAAAATATTCTGAAAAATTCGTCTAAAGTGACCATTCGCGTGAATTCTGAGGCATTGAAAATGAATTACTTCAATTACTTTCAATAAAGACAAATAATAATTCTTATACCTCTTTAAAACGACCACTAGAGCAGGTTTCTTGTTGGTTCCTAATGTAAGCCAGACAATTTTTCTAAGCCGACCGGTTATTTAAAAATAAAATTAAATAAAATTTAGAAATTAAATTAAAAATAATTTGCGGAAGTTGAATTAATCTTGAGTGTCCAAAGTCTCAAAAATTATTCGGAAAAAATTCAGAATCTCTCTTTTCGAGTAAATATAATCGAAAATATCGTGAAAAATTCGTCTATTTCGTTGTACTCTTTTAAAGTGACCACTTGAATCAGTTATAAGGAAAATAGAATGAATTACCAACGGCATTTTCAATAATTCTCAAACCTCTTTAAAACGACCACGCAGAGAAGTTTCCTACTGCTTCCTTATGAAAATTCGACTATTTTTAATTGTCTAAACCGACCGGTTATTACTTTAGAACCGGCAGAAATGTAATAAATCGTCAATATTCAAATTCTCAAAAATAATTGGAAAAAATTCAGATTTTACAGTATTAGTCGGAATATAATCGAAAATATTATGGAAAATTCATGTTTATACCCGTTTAAAGTGACCATTTGAGTGAGTTTTGAAGGATTTGAAACAGAATTGAGCTATCAATGGTACTTTCAATAAACGCAAATAATCATAAATTCCAATATCGCTCTGAAACGACCACTTAAGTGAGGCTTTCCTAATGAAAGTACATCTATTTTTAATCGTCTAAACCGACCGGTTATTAAATAAATCTTTAAAGTTCAGAGTTAAAAACAATTAGAAAATATTTCAGAATCTCCGTCTTTTTGCATTTATCGAAATACGATTGAAAATACTGCGAAAGATTCATTCATTATACCTTTTAAAGTGACGATACTGTTTAAAGCGACCAATTTAGTAGAGTAATAGTTTCAAATTGTAATCTCGATCTAGCCCTATAGATTATAATTGAAATACTGTTACCTAAATTCAAAAAAATACAATTTCATGCAACTCCTTACCTGAAAAAGCTGAAATTCTATAAAACTAGCAGTAAAATAGTTGAACAAAAACTGTAATAATAGAGTAGGCGAGATAAATATGGCAACAATTGCGTTATAGAAATTGAACATAAAGAAATCACCGAGTCATTTTGATTAATTATAAAGAATTCTCAAAGATGAAATCTTACAAAAAGTGAAAATAAAAATACAATGATGATAAAATTGTTTTATTTCCATTTGAAAAATAAAAAATCAAAACAATATCACAGAAAAATCAAGGCAATCCTATTAAATTTCAATTATGATGAAATAAATCGAAAAAATTAATTAATAATTATAGCTTTCTCTTGTTCTTTTTGTTCAGTTAGTGCTCTAGATTCATGTACGAATACAACAAAATTAATACCTTGTTGTTTAGCTGAACGCACAAAACCATCATTAGCTGTTACAGTAACCGCCTGTATTCGATCACCGAATGTGAATATAATTAACGAACGTTGTCGTATTTTACCGCCGACAATCAAATTTTTCGTCGATCTATTGAACTGTACATGCTCGAAACGTTCATCATTCATACTATCTTCTAATAAACTTTCAGTTGTTGCATCGTCCGGTAATACAACTACACGTTTCAGGAATTCTTCAGCACGTACTTTCTCATTACAACCGCCGACAGTATTGACGATATTAACGAAATTATCGTACGCCGTCTGGCAGCAGTACAATCGTTTGCCTTTGAAGAAATTGTCCAGGATCGGTTTCTGGGGGCGTTGGCGCTCCCATTCGGCCTGTTGGGCTAGAACTTTTACTGAAAAATCGTACTTGTAAGCACCACCGTTCGTGACCGAACTACAATACGCTAACATTGCTGAAACATCGAGATTTAATCGTTTTATATGGTCGATATTTTGCGTTGTTAGTTCGTTATTAGCGATTTGTATCGGCTGCATTCGTTCATCTTCTTCATCACTGTTATTACCGCTCGTTTCGGTTAAACTTAATCGTTCACCTTGCACCGTGATGCCTAGAGTTTCGATTTTTGTCGCTAGATTATTACCGATTCCGTTCGCAAAAACGAAAGTCACCTAAAACTCTCTAGTATGACAAAAAATCTTTAAAATTGAAAGAAATCGTACAGTAGGAGTTTGGAAGAGGCACGGGTGTAATTTAGCACACTCCAGGAATTCTTCAGCTTGATCTAAAACTGTTCGTACACCGTAACTGCTATCGCCCATACAAATTTGATTCAACGATTTTGGATTCCTCGCGATTACTTTAATCCAATGCAAACCGTTGTCGCAGACGATATCGACGGTTATTTTACGATCATTCAACATGTACACCTTACAAATATCCGTACATTTCTCAACATTATTCAACACGTTGACTAGAGCAGAAAAATGGGTTAAATTCTAGCACTGCAAATGCTCCTTCTTTGCTGTACCATTCTTGTGAATCTACAACAATACACAATTAATTTTGGTTTAATTAAATCGAGAATTGAGCGAACTTTTCGAAGAAAATCGAGTTCCTGTTTGATTTTTCGCTGTAATTTCGATAAACCTTGAATGTGTTGGAATGCGATTGTCGATTCAATTAACGATTCTCCTAAGCTTATTTTCTCTAAAACTGCCGAATTTATGTCCAAATCGGGGCTTGAAGACATAATTTTTGGGTAATTTTAGAAATTTTTCAAAATTCTGAGGTTATGTTCGTTTGACATTTATTTGACAATTCTGGATTCGAATTTTACGAAAATAAGAAATAGCAGATTGTCTTTCTCTATCTAACGCTCATCTGGTTGGTTGATTTGAGAATGTTGTCTTTTTCTAACAAGCAATGTATCTCTCTCTAACACGAGAGAAAATTTTTATTGAACATTTGACATTTCAATTATACCAACAGTCCTCAAAAAACAACTAGAATTAAATCTAATTAATTGAATTAACTAATTATTTATGTATGAATTTGTTACGATAATTATAGTTGTTAAATTCAGTTGCACTGTTTCAATTATAGGATTCTTGTGAGATGATTAAATTTATTAAAATCAAACGAGTTGAGGGTCTCTGGTTTGTAGCGTACTGACGGTAGTGACCTCTAGTGTGCTTGAACTCCCCAAGTCATTTTAAGGTTAATTTAAAGTATTTGATTGTAAGCGGTGCGGTAATGTATAAATGATTATCAACAATTAAAATATTATCAATTTTTTTTATAATACCTGCCACGTAAACGTATTTTAATCAGCAATTTGTTTAATAGTGAAGACTTAATTGTTGTGTAATTTTAGGTTAGAAATGAATACAACACCATTTAAAGATTTAACAATAACAGCTTTAATAACAATAATTTATTTTTATGGAACATGGGATATATTAACGGAAAGTATTCGTACTTTCCTACCGATAGGATTTATTTTGATGCTATTATTAATAGCGGCCGGTTATTTTTTAAGAATACCGCCACCCCCACAAGAGGCTGTAGAGGCAATTATCGGTAAACCCTTGGACGAGGTGGATCTGGTTAGTGACGAATTCATATTGAAGATGGTGGCGCATCGGGGTGCGGCTTTGGACGCCCCAGAGAACACACTAGACGCCTTCAGGATGGTAAATTTCGGTCAAAATTTGTCCATTTGGAGTCAATTCTAAATTTTAGTGTAAAGATAAAGGATGCAATTTCGTCGAATTTGATGTTAATTTAACGGAAGATGATGTGCCGATAGTTTTCCACGATGCAACACTCGAACGTGTGGCCGATTTAAATATAAATATATCGGAGAAGAAATGGGCGGAACTATCTAGAATTGATGTATCGGTCAAACATCCATTCAGGTATTCACCATTTAACTTTTGCTATTTTTAACTAATGCATGGTTGATAGGGATCGCTTTGCTGCAACTAACATTCCAACACTTGAACAAGTTGTAACGCAATTATTAGCGTCAGACCAACGGATGTTTATTGATTTGAAAAGTAGTGATACCAAGGTAATTTGGGTTGTTTTGTGATAAAAACGATAACTAATTTGATTTTTTTTCTTGTATTGTAGCTGGTGAAGGTTATTAACGATTTGTTCGAGAGACATGCCGATTTGTATAAAAGAGCAGTAATTACAACATTTTTCCCACATATTATTTATCTTGTATGTAGATTTTTTATAAACAATTAACTCTAAATTAACCCTTCCGTTATTCGAAAATTTAAGGTCAAATTTTGTGTTCTAATTTTGACAATTTTCTTCCAGATACGTAGAAATGATCCGAAGATTGTGTGTTCGTTGAGTAGTCGACCGTACGGTTTCTCTTACAATTCTTTCAATTATCCCAATGGTAAACTGGATAAACGGTCCAATATTTGGTATAAACATTATTTCCTGTTATTGTGCGATAAATTACACGAATGGGCGTTACCAAGGATCACCTATTATCTATTAGGTTTATCGGTTTTATTATTACAAAAAGACATAATCAATGGGTATGTAGAATTGTTGTAAATTTCCTCTAGACTTGTTAAATTTCGTGTTAATTCATAGGAAAATGTTGTTGGAATGGCGTGAGAAAAATGTTCGAATAATGGCTTGGACTGTAAATACACCAACTGATAAACAGTATTTTGCACGTACTTTAAAAATTCCATATTTAACCGACACTTTAACCGGTGAAATTACAACACATTCGACAAATTGACGCATTTTTATCAATTCTTCTATTTAGATTTAATTGGTTTTAATTATAATTTAATAGAGTCAATTGGTTTTAATTTATGTGGATCGTATAATTTTTTATTATTTAAATTGTAAGCAATACAGTGAATTTCGTACAATCCATGTAAACAATAAGAGGGCGGCTTATATTCGAATTAATTTTATAATTGGGTTTTATTTGTTTGTAATAATTAGAAATAAAACACGAATTTTATCGTATCGTCAAATCAAAGACAGAAGTCAATTCCCTATACAGATCCCGACTGAAATCCTGGAAACAGCACGTTTTTAAGCTGATTTTAAACTCGTATGTCGTGGCTTAACCACAGAATTATATGGAAATTTATATTCAAATTTTTTATATTGATATTTAAATTTTATGCACTTATAACGAATTTAATTAATTCAATTTAACAATGAACAAACAATTTGCTTACTCACTATTAAGTCGTCTACAATGAAGTCGACAATCTTTCTTCTAATTTGTTCAAGTCTCTACCAATTCACCCATCAGGTAAAGTAAAATTTTAGAATTATTTCAAATCTACAGTCGTATTCTGTAACCTTTTGTAGATCCGTTACCATGACAGCATTGTAGATTAACAATCTTTGAATTCCATTACTTCTATTTGTTTGGCCAACTATGTAAAATTTCTGTGATTATTTGATAACGTAATTTATCTCTTATAAGACTTTTAAAAAGTCATAGTAACGGTACAAAATTATAGTTGGTTAAATTAATAGAACTGATAGAATCGAGGTGACTGAGCTATTGATGTACAACATTGTCATGGTAATGGCTCTATAAAGTTATAGAATACGACTCAATTTCTAAATCTAGGAACTTATCGACGTATCATTGTATTACGAATCGTTATGCCCCGATTGTATTCGATTTGTATCCGAACAACTCTATCCAGGCTTCAAGAAAATTGGCGATACTCTAATTCTAGATCTAACACCATACGGCCATGCTAATGTGAAATTGATTAAACTCAATTATTTTATTGTTGATAATTCAATTGTAGCAAACTAAAATTGATAATAAGTGGAAATTCAAATGTCAACACGGTCCGTCCGAATGTTACGGAAATAAAATCCAAGCTTGTATCTTGGAATACTATCCAGATATCCAGACTCAGATGAATTTCATTGGGTGTATGATGAATTCATCTAATCCGGCATCTCCAGTCAACGGCAAGCAGGTATTGTGTCTATAATAGAGCTATTTCGAAACTAGCTGCTGTATCGTATGAGCTCATTTCGATACAGTATAGTAATTGATGTTACTTAAATTCAAATGACAATTGTCCAACAAATTCTTTAATAATTTTCAAATTAATGTTTATGTGATATTTTATTTGAATTTACGATTTTATTTAAAAATAATGTGGTAATGTTCCGGTTCTTACTTTTTAACAAGAATATCAATAGTAAATCCACTCAGGTAGTAGAAAGTTTTGAATTTGTTGCCAACCCTATGGTTCAAAAATTAATACCATTTGTATAGAAACGTATGGTAAAATTTATATTCTTACGTTAGTATCACTGATGAACTAAACGATACTCGTTTGTTTTTGGATCAATTTAACCTCAAATTTGACGTTTTTAAACAGGTTTGGTTGATTTTTATTACGTCTTATTGATTTTTTGTGCAATATACCGTTTTATTGTTTATTTAAATTTGCCGCTTAGATTTACATAGCTGGGTAACAAAAGAATTGACATAAAATTTGAATTTCTATTGTCATGTCAATAATACCAACCGCTAGAAAATTCCCTAAATTTCAAAAATTTAACTTTTTTCAAAAAAGAGGTGCAAAAGGTAATAAACCATGACTTTTAGAACGTTTTTCTACTGCTATTTTATTACTACAATAAATATTTGATGATTTTTGGAATTTCAGTGTGCAATTGCGAGTAATGTACTGTGGCCTGTAATAGAGAAATGCAGCGTTGGACGGGAAGGTGACGAATTATTGGCGAATTACGGCCGGAAAACTGCAGCTTTAGGCAAATTACCGTTCGTTCCCTATTTGCTGTTCAATGGGTTCTATAATGAGACATTACAGAACGCAGCTTTGGACGATTTCGTTAAAACTATCTGCGATTTGTTGGAAAACAAGCCACCTGATTGTTACGAAATTTGAGAATTAATTGTGAACTTTTCAATAAATTAAATTGCCTATTATACATTGTTTAGACGGTTAATAAAGTAATTGTTTGATAATTGCGCAATTTTACAGATTTTTTAAAATTATAGGCCCGGCGTGAAATTTATACAAAACTTACAGTTTACACGGTGGAGTAAACGAACTATCGTGTAATTTGAGGCTTGTCGAATTTCCAAATTATCAACTACAATTAAAAATCGATTGTTTTAAAATTTATTGTTAATGAATAGTTTGTTTATTGACCAACAATTTTGTTTATTATTTCATGGCCATATTGTGATAAAACTTGAACTCTCTGATATAACAATAAGTCTGTTATAGTATTCTTAAATTAAATAAACTAAAACCGTACAATTCTAAATAGATTCAATTTAATCTTATACAAAGTTTATTCAGTTTAGTTTCAGTTAAATAATGGGAAAATTATTGATTTTCTTCACAATTTTTGCTTCAATTGTAAGTTATTGTTCGTTATTTAAAAAAATCTAATTTTTATTCAAATAAACTCACAGGAATCGTTAGAAGTTGACGTTTATTACGAAACGCTATGTTCGGATAGTTCACTGTTTATAACGAAACAATTATATCCCGTTTATAACGAATTAAAGGATTATGTACAAATCAAATTTATTCCCTACGGAAAAGCGACAGTATTCTGGTTAAAATTATCAATTTCTAATTAATTAAAATAATTATTTTAGCACAATTTGATCGATAATAAATGGAAATTCGAATGTCAACACGGTAATAACGAATGTATCGGCAATAAATACCATTCTTGTGTTCTGGAAACGACCCAAAATCGCGACAAACAAATCGCCTTCGTTTACTGTGCAATGCGCCTCCGAAATCCGGCATCAATCCAAAATATCAAAGCCGTAATTGATTTAATTCAATTAATTTTCAATTAGTCGATAAAATCGTTTTTCCAGTGTGTTGATCGTGAACGTCTCGATTGGACCAAGGTGTCGTCGTGTGCGAATTCAACGACTGGCGATCAAATCTTGGCGAAGAATGGTGATAAGACCCCGCCATTATCGTTCGTGCCGACGATAATCTTCGATAATCACTACGATGCATTCGTGCAAGACGATGCTTTGGGGAATTTCGTTGAAGTTGCTTGTGAAAAAATCCAGGGAAAGAAACCGGAGATTTGTACCAATAGAATTTTCAAATAAATTGTGTTGTTTTGAAGAGAANAGTGTGTTGATCGTGAACGTCTCGATTGGACCAAGGTGTCGGCGTGTGCGAATTCAACGACTGGCGATCAAATCTTGGCGAAGAATGGTGATAAGACCCCGTCATTGTCGTTCGTGCCGACGATAATCTTCGATAATCACTACGATGCATTCGTGCAAGACGATGCTTTGGGGAATTTCGTTGAAGTTGCTTGTGAAAAAATCCAGGGAAAGAAACCGGAGATTTGTACCAATAGAATTTTCAAATAAATTGTGTTGTTTTGAAGAGAAATCACAAAAGTAATGAGTAAGTTTTGAACAAAATGTTTATCATTAAGGACGCCAGTTCTTTGTAAAATAAACTAATTGAATATTAATGAGGAGATTTTGTTGTTATGGAAAACACCGATAAGTAAATAACGAACAATAAAGATAACTAGTTTAAAAAAAATAATAATACAGGAACGTATCGAGAATTTTGGGAACTTATTTTTGAATTTTCGAGTTTTTAGGTCCCATCTAGGCTTTTAATTGTTCACAATTTCCATAAATTTATCTCCACTTTATCTCTTTTTTGATT
>JACDRQ010000520.1:66070-78034 GCA_013841215.1 Hycleus cichorii
TATCCTAGAAGAAAATTACCAAAAATTGACAACTTGGATTAAAATTGTCTTAACACTGGCCTAAAATCGAAAATTCAACTCAAAAATCGAAATCTTTGCTTTTTACACAATTAATGATAACGATGCTCTAAAAAATTAGAAAATCACTGGATACAGAGTTTCAAACAAATTTTAATACAGGGACTGGAGTTTTTGAACTTTAAATTAACATGTGTTCAAAAATTTCTTAAAATTATGCCCAAATTATCCCCTTTTTGATCATCTAAGAAGAACAATACCAAAAATTGATAGTTTGGATTAAAACTAGACCTAAAATCGAAAATCCAACTCAAAATTGTCTAAATTTTTGCACCNCACGCACAACGTTCTAAAAAACCAGATTAGAAAAAGTGGTTTTTGAGCGCTATAAGGCCCCTGTAGCTAATTCGTGCCAATTCAAACAAACTACCCCAATTTAACTCTATATTTATTCTAATTTACCGGCAATAATTACCGATATTTACCCAATAAACAACATTAAGTACATATTAGGGTTGAACTAACAAGCGTGTCAATCAATTTTTGTTAAATACACACAAGAAAATCGAAAATAATAAACCAACTGAGAATAATTTGAGTTTAGTTATTGGAAGAATTGGAAATGTTACGAATTATATCGAAGAATTTCAACCAAACCAAAAGCCTATATGGGGCTTTAAAACCGTTGTTGTTATTATCGAAAATTTTCGGTATTTTTCCCAATCAAATGAAACAATCCCATCGCAATCACTGTAGAAGATTCTTCACATTCGATACGGTTTGGAGTTTATTATTTACAACTNGTAATTATGATTTATTCCTTCTATTCGGTATATTTGAAAAATGACAATACTCAAAATATATTGGAAACAATCAGCGATTCTCTATTGGTAAATTTGGGTTTATTAACAAATACAATAATAGTCCTGAACCAGATTGTGATGATTGGCAAGGTAAGTAAGGCATCAGATTCGATCTAGATCTGATCTGAAACCGTTCCAGTTGGATGCTGTTTTTACCCGATTGATAAAATTCGATGAAATGTTGAAACAATTCGAACCAACATTGCGAATTACCGAATCGTACCAACAATTGAAGGCATTTTTGATTGTAGCAACAATCGCAATAATTGTACCGATTCTACAATTAATCTCGCAGACTGTCCTGTACGTTAACGAGTGCAATTTAATTACAATCGGGGCTGAAATCGTCGCCTATTCAATACCGACACTAGTCATATTTCTAGCAGTTGGGCAATTTTCTGTAATTGTCTCATTGGCGCGACAACGCTTCAAATGGATCAATTCGAAATTGGTTAAATTACAGGCGAATTTTGGGCAAATCAAACGAAATGGGGCGAAAGTTGATAATTTTGTGGGTTTTAGGTCGAATCTGTCGTGGGAAGACGAGCAAATTTTGACCAATTTGGAGACTTTACGCCGTTATCACTACAATTTAACCGAAATTTGCGGTGAAATCAATCAAGTTTACACATTACCGATATTGTTGATAACGATAAATGTTTTTTTAACTGAGATTATAACGATTTTTTTCTTTTTCAAACAACAATCGCTGTATCGAGACAAGTCACCTGTATTTTTCCCGATTTATCACATTTCTGTATTATCAATCAATTGTTTTGAATTGTTATCAATGGTTATCGTATCGACACTCACATCTAAAGAAGTAAATGGACGATCACCAATTCTCAACTTGATTTTTCTAAAAAATTTGATTTTAGGCGAAACATACACGTGCAATTCTGCACAATTTCCATGCTGACAATTTAGAGGAATATGTAAGTTTTCCAACCGATTTCCTTCCAATTTTTGTCAATAAACAATTTCAGTTAACGTACTTTTCGTTGCAAATCTTCCACAACGAGATTACATTTCGTGCTTGCAACATATTAACGCTGAATGGAAATTTAGTATTTTCGGTAATTAATTAATTTTTAACGAATTAATTAGCAATTAAAAACGGTTTATTTAGATTGTAGGGTCTACTACAACGTATCTAGTGATAATTATACAACTGGTTGATATTCTGTGAATGGAAAAATGATGTTTATAATTAAGAAGCGGGATATTCAATGGTATTCTCTAACTTTTTGGCGACTGGTTACCATGACGGTGTTGAATATATTGTTTTATATTTCTCTCTTTTCAATAATATCTACTTACATGTGTAAAATCTCTGTTTAAATTGATGATAACTAGTGGCTAAAAAGATGGAGTACCACTGATAATGTTAGAAACTTTCAGTCGTATTCTCTAACTTTTTGGCGATTTGTTACCATGACAATGCTGTAGAGTATTTTTGTCTCTTTTCAAATATGCATATGATGGTATTCTAAAGAATAACATAGTAGTTCTATTTAAATAAACTGCAATCTCTGGTATTGTCATAGTTACGAATCGCCAAATAGTTAGAGAATACAACTTAATGTGCAATCTGATTAATCGGCCATGGAAAATCTATAGTTAGTTTAATGAATTAAATGATCACAAATAAACTACTAAACGCTTATAAACGCACGGTTTTTAGTGCTTTTATGCCTACTCGTTTAAAAATAAGCAACCGAATGTAATGCATTTTAAAATATTATATTAAAAAACAAGTGTCAAGTCGACAATTATTGCACGAGTGCAAATTTAGAGAACGAGTGCGCTAAAGGACGAATGCAATATACGACTTATGACACGATTTTTTTTTCAAATTTTTCTGTTTTGCCTATTTTGTGCCTTTGTTAACAAAAAAAGTTTGAATTTTGAAATTTAGGGAATTTGGTGGGAGTTGGTGTTACTGATATAACAGTTGAACATTTGAAAATTAATGTGTATTTTGTTTAGTATTTTTGACAGTTGTCAATAACAACGAAAACGTTACCAACGTTAAGGAAGAAAAATTACTAATTTTCCTTTATTGACGCAAAAAAGAAAAAAATAATTATAAAATGAACATTATTTTATAATTATAAATGCCTCTATTATTGTTTAATTAAATACAATTAAAACTCCCAATTAAAGGTCGTGTTATAATGGTTTTTGATTATACCAATTAGCGATTAAAAAGTAATTACACGTAGATTATAAACGTATCGATATCGGTGCGTTTATGCTACAAAACGAAATCGATGAAAATTTATTTCTACTGTTTGATAATAACTATGATAATGTTCAAGGGGCGATTAATTTTATGGATGATATTCGATGATTTATAAAAACATTTGTTCTTTGCAATATTAATAATAATAACGTCACCATTATTGATTATTGTCGATATAAGAGCGATTTTTACTCGATAAATTCCAAATAAGCAGACCAAACAAAATTTCTCGTTCACCTTCGATAATTTCTGTTATATTCACGACTATTATCCTTGAGTTTACATTACCATAAATTAAACTTGAATTTTTCTATTATTGTTAGAAAATTTCGAAGTTTCAATTATTGAATATCGTTGAATCGATACGTATATTCCCCCATAATAGACACAAAAATTAGTGTTATTCGTGCTAGTACAAGTACATAATGAAAGTGACAATGATAACAAAACCCACCGGAATTATTCTATTTATGTCGATTCTAATTTATTATATTTTTATGGTGAAGTATTTTATAAAACTCCAAGAGACTACAACATCGGATAAACTACCAAAAGAATTGCACATTTTTCGTGAATATCAATTGCATTTCTTAACCTGTTGGAATTTCGTAAGTTACAAACCATCGTTTAATTTAATCTAATTCGATAAATTTTAGGCGATACAAATTTGTTTCCTTATCATCGCCGTCATCGATGACACTTTTAGTTTATTGCAAATTCGAGGAAGCCTAGTGGAATTATTAAATAAATTTAGAAATTATTTATTTATAGTTCTATTACTGCCGACGACTTTAGTTGTAATATCAATATTCTGGACGGTATTCTGGTACGATCGTGAAATGATATTACCGAAAGCTATTGATGCTATTTTCCCCTATTGGATGAATCACACAATGCATACGGTCATCTGTTTGCCGATATTTATTGAAATTTATTTATCACAACGCATCAATTCGATCAAATACAAACAAGCAGTCAAGGGGTACTGTATTTATGCAACCATCTATGTTTTAGTGTAAGCGATTTTTATACACGGTGTTCCATTTAAATTCAATTATATTGTTTCAGATTCGTTTCGACTTATTTCATCGATAAAGTCTGGCTGTATCCAATGTTTAATTTCATGTCATGGCCTCAACGGATACTGTTTTTCATATTTTTCCATATTCTGGGTTGTTTTTATATACGAATCGGGATGTTTTTGCAAGATATCGCCCGAAATCGGACGATCAGTGTTAAAACTCAATAATTCTATTATAAATAATCACAAAACAACCGCCTATTATTTAACCACACAATTATGACCTTAATCTTGATCTCTATTTCAACACGTTTACACATAAGCCAAATTCTAGTAAGGAACAAATAGGAATAATCCTGATAAGGCACGAATCAATAATTGTAATTTCTGTACATTGTACCATTTTAACACGATAAAAATTAACAAAAGCAAAAACAACGACAATTAACTCTAACGCAATTAACGTTTATAAAGAGATAAGTTCAAATAGAAAATTAGTGTGTATTTCTACTCAGACGACTGAAATACTAGAAAACATGTTAAAGAATCGTACAATTTTCTATTACACTACCCTAACACTGAGTTATACACTAATACTAATCTTCACTTATTTTATTCTTGATAGAAATTGCCCGGATTGTCCGGAACGAGACGCGTTAATTTGGACTTACACGCCCTGGAATTTTGTAAGTCTATATTTTAATCGAATATTTCAATCAAACTAGGCTTTAATTGTAGGCTTTCCAGTTGATATTTTTCATTATAGCGATAATCGACGAATTTACTGCCTGTAACAGTATAAGTTATGTAAGAAATCTGATATATAATTCGATTGTTTTCCCGTATAGTTGTTTTATATTTACAATGTACGGGATTATATTTGTAATTGATCAAAATCTAGTTGTACCACAAGTAATAATCGATTGTATGCCGAAATGGCTGGATTTCATGTTCCATGGATTCATTATAGTGCCTTTACCGATCGAAATTTTACATTCAACGAAAGTCAATCGAATAGAATTCAAAAAAGCTGTAAAATATTACAATTATGTATTCCTACTCTATCATTGTTGGTGAGTTTGATTTTAATTGAATTTAATTGAATTTAATTCATTTGATTCTAGTTATTTTTGTCTATGTCACTTCTATGGATTTTGGATATATCCAATCCATGGAAAATTGAGTCTATTTGGAGCGTTCGCTTTTGTCATCGTTTATTACCTAATGGGTGCCTTTTATGCTTATGTTGGTATTTATTTGAGAAATCGACGAGATTTACTGACAAATAAAACGAAATTACACCATTTATCACTCTATCATTTCCCCCTCAATTATAGTTGTAATTGTAGTGACAAGCCGCGACGTACGTTTTACAGTCCATTAGAAACATAAGAATTGACTAATATCTATAAAATTTGTATTTTTAGCTCGATTTCCGTGCCGTTTCGAAATTAGGTCGTTTATCGCCCCATTTAAACAAACAAAAATTTTTAGTTATTATTAAATAACTTAAACATTTTTAAACATTCTAACAATGTACCGTTGTCTTATTGCTTTTCTAATAATTGCTAATTATCGTGCTTTAACAGGTGAGTTTAAAATCTATTGAAATTCGATTAATTAAACGATAAATTAGAGGATGTAGCGCAAGAAACACAGCATGCAATGTGTAAAGTGATCACCGAACAAATTCAAACATCGGCGAATGCTACAATAACGCGACAATTAAAAGGCGTTTGTACAACAAGTAAATCTAATATTTTTTAATGATTAAATAATTAAAATAAAACAATTTTAGAACAAATGGAGAGGCGATTTAAACAATTAGAAGGAACATTATTGGCGGAAATTAATAAAATTAAAATCTTGCTAGGTTTAAATGAACCAATACCGAGAATTGCGAATTTTGATAACGATCCCATTGATACGATTGAGCCGAGATTAACTAGAGATTTAGAAATTAATCTCCATAATAACACATTAAGGCGGATTAATAACGATAATGTGTATATTTATTATTGGAAAATCGATAAAATTAGGCAATTATTGACGAAAACCGGAATACACATCCGCAGTCCGGATCTATACGTACTCGGTAATTATTTGCTTGAATTTGTTTATAAATAAAATATCGATTTTTAGGCCACCAATTATGCCTACAGTTGTACCCGAATTATCAAACGGGTTATTTTGCAATACAACTACGACCTACGTCGAATTTCTTCAAAAAACACAAATTTCGATTAATCGACATCAACGATAGCGGCAATGATATTGTCTCTAAGTTAATCGGTGATATTAACGATAATAAAACAATATTTCTTGTATCTAATGAGATTTTACACAACAATTATCTTATTGATAATTCTATGATAATTAAGCTGATAATTTATATAGATTCGTAATTAGGATTTATTTAAAATGTTTCAAATTAGTTTAAAAATACAACCACCATAAATATTGAGATTTTTCTAAAGAGTTAAATACTTGTTACTATTATTATAACTTACATTTACTACCCTTTCTAGTAATGTTTATATAGGGTTGTACTAATGGATACATGCCGTGAGCACTCTTAAAAACTGTAACATCCTGGATTTGTGTTGCTTTAATTTCAGTTTCGTCACCCTCTTTTTCAGAAATCCTACCACTACCACCATCAGCCATCGATACCACATGTACGGCAAGTTTCTTTCTATAATTAGCGTTATTTTGTAACAACTCCTAAAACAATAAAAATTATTACAAATCTATAAATATTAGCAAATACTACTTTATAAAAATCAATAATATCCTTTTTCGTTAACGTCCTCAAATAAGCCACCTCTTGATTAGCCCGATCGAAATGGTACTGTTGTGCTGTAATTTCACCCCAATAAATACTACTTTGTGTCGATAATTGTTTCGGTTTTTCTAGTCGATTGGCAGCCAGTGCATCTTTATGATTTTGAAATTCCTCATCGTTCATATTTTCGATATTTATCAGCATTTCATTTAAAAAACTCTCAATACGCTCGTCTAAATAGTTCGGATTTTTATCCGATTGGACGATAATACGTAAACCTTGTACACCATTCGAACGGCGTATACCACTAAAAACAATATAGCCCAATTGTTCTTTTGTGCGTAATATCGAGAAACACGGTTCGCGTATTATTTGAGCGAACAATTCCAATTTCATATTAATCTCTTTTGATTGTAAACCGCATTGATAATACAATTCAATACAGGATTCTTTATGAATATCATTCTCAACTTGATACACATAATTACAACCGTTATCCAATTTTAATTCGCGATTTAATAATAATTGTCGCGGTAATAACGGCGACATATTGTACATTGATGATAAGCGATCTTCAACGATTTGTACCAATTTTAATGCTTTATCTTTATTCGCATTACCGTGAACTAAACATTCGATATGCATCCGTGATAAGATTTGCGGTATAAAAGCTTCCAATTTATCAACGCTAAGTTCTAGAATTGAGACAATTTAGAAAAATTATTGCAACTAAAATGGAGTTAAATACGATCAGTTGCTGCCAATAATTCCTGTTTAGTCCACGAATGTTCGGTTAATAAAACAGCCAGATGATAGACTGCATGTTGATAAGGCTGTTCCGCGGCGAAATTCTTCAAATTCCTAATATACTAAAATTAAAATTATTATCAAATCTACAAATTAAAACAATAATTTACATTTTCTTTAAAGATCTCGAATCGTTTCGGATCTATTTTAAAATTCGTCAATTTCTCCATCACTTTATCCAAAAATATATGCTGTTTATTATTATAACCACCAATGGCTAGCTACAATTCGGAAATTCGTTAAAAAATCGCGGTATTTACACAAAAATAGTTACAATTAAACCGTATTTGGTGTTGACAAGTTCCCATTTTAATCCGGCTAATTCGGCTGCATAAGCGTATTCGTTCAACGAATCGCGGAATAATTGCACAAACATATGGGTTAGATTACAATTTAACGGATCCATATAGGCTAACGGGCTAACAAAATCGAACATAACATTGGCTTTGGGTAGAAGAAACGTATCGTCTTGTTTAAACCAGACTCTAGTTAATGCTGTATCTTGAATGATAACCGGATGTTCTGTTGCCTGAAACGATGTTAAATTAGATCGTATTTCGTTAATTTTTGTAATTTTTATACGTCTTTATCTATTGGATATAAATCAAAATCGGTTGGTATAAATTCGTTAATTTCCGGTATGCGTAAATTTGGATTTAAATCTGGATTTCTCCATTTCTATACAATTTACAAATGAAAATTAATTTGTGTTGTGTTTTGTGTTTTAGAGAATAATTACATTTAGGGTTTTTTGTGGTATTTTTACAACTTTATATTTTGTACCATAATAGGGTTCAATTTGATCGACGTCTTTTTCGAATTTTTTACCTACAACTAAAACACTAAAACATAGAAACAATTTGATTTAAAATTTTCTTGATTTAATATTAAATCGAATACCGTATTTGTTCAGGTACGAAATTTGCCCAAATCTGCTCGATTATATCTGGCCGCCATTCTGTTAATAAATACATATGACTCAATACATCTTCCATTGCGTATTCCTAGAAGAAATCAATTAATTATACAAAAATTAATTAATTTCAATTAATATTACTTGTAATGAATGAACAACACTACAAATATACGATCGTGGTTGTTCTTTATCTTTAAATCTAAATAACATATTACCGATATCTCTATTTTCATTATGGACCCATTCTAATGGACCACTATCTTTTAACATTTTTATATACTAGAAATTTTAAAATAATTATTGTTTTTTAATTAATTAAAATCTATATTTACTTGAAATATTAATTCAATTATATCATCAACATGTTCAATGCCTTCTTCAGTTAAATCAACAGTTAATGAGAAGAAACCTAAACCACGTGGTGCTGCACTATTACCAGCTATTAAACTATTCGACCATCCACGTGATTTTAATGTTGATAGAATACTACCAGGACCTTCGTGACCCATCAAATGACTAATATAATGAGATGGCTGTAACAGAATTTGATTAATTTCAGCAAAATTTAAACTACAAAAAGTCGCTTGTTTCACCAAATATTCGACTACCAATTTTAAAAATATTTCAACGATTTGTAGGGAACCCCTGGTAGATTACTTGAATAAAATTCGAGCTTTGTAGCTGATCGGGAAGTTGATCAAAAATGCGATTTTCAAAAATGACTCAATGATCGATTTTCGTTCGTTTCCACTTTATTCCGGAGAAAAATAAGAGAACATATCCTTGAATTGTTTAGCTGACGAGCTACGGGGTCCAAATTTTGGTAAAATAATTCCAAGAAACGTCCTATAAATTCTAAAAATATTTTTCAAATTGCTCATCGAATAATTGGTGTTTCAATAAAGATATAAGACCACTCAAATGAAACACACGGTATAATTTTTGAAAAAAATAAATAATACGTAAGATAACAACAATTACTCTAAACTGAGCTACATTTAGAGCGTAATTAATTGAATTTTTGCACCAAATATATAAAATTTCACTTTACAGAAAAAATTCGCAATTCAATTCAATTTTAAATAACTACAAATACCCAAATTATAGCTACATTTAGTAACAAATAGTCGCCGCGATAGTTTATTAAATTGAGCTACATTTAGTGCTCAATTTGCTCTAATATTCTAACCTATAATCATTGATTTTCCGAAATATGCACCGAGAAAATGGAATTTTCAGACGAATATTCTCACGAAAATCCACAAATCACCTACATTACTGAAAGTATAAAATGTAAAGAAATTGAAGAGATTATAAATTATCAAATTGACGGTTGCCAATGTATCGATGAGTGTCNCTTCACTACTTTTAGTGTGGAAATGATTTTATTTCCAACGCAAAATAGGAAAAAATAATTTAAATAATTATCAAATAAATATAAAAAATCACGAAAAACCAATATATGAATGTAACGAGAATTGTAATTGTTTAGAAATTTGTGGTAATAGATTAGTACAATTCGGTCCAAATAAACATTTGAAAATTATCAATACAACAACAACAAAAGGTTTAGGTGTAATTACATTGAAACAATTGGATAAAGGTAGTTTTATATGCGAATATGCAGGTGAAATTATCACAGAACAACAAGCTAACATACGTTATCAATTGTATAAAAAAATGGAATTAATGAATTATATTTTTTGTGTAAATGAAAATTTCGGTAATCACACGAAATTTAAAACATTCATCGATCCTACATTTTATGGTAATATCGGCCGTTATATTAATCATAGTTGCCAACCGAATTGTACTTTAATACCGATAAGAATCCACGACATTATACCGAGATTATTTATTTTTACCGGTGATAATATTCAGAGTAATACTGAAATTACTTTTGATTATGGTAATGGAAATTGTACTTTAATTAACAATAATCAAGGTGTAAATGGTCGGAAAATTTGCGAATGTATGGCGATAAATTGTCGTGGATTTCTACCATACGATTCGAATTTATAACTCACCGAAGCTTTATAATACTGTTGTAGATCCATACAAGGAAATACGATATTTAAATTCCTAATATCTTTAACTGGACACATATAGACACAAGTACTGAAATGTTTCTCGTTAAACGGATGGACTTCCCAACGTGGAGATTCAACATTTTTATTTTCAACATTTGAAAATAAATCAACAACAACTGTCTCTAATTCATCCAAACTTTCTTTTTGTTTGATCCGAAAATAATAAACGTTAGTAAAATTGATTTAAAAATGCCTAAATGATTAACCTTTGCCTAAAACTGCCAACGACATTATATTCGACGAATACCATTTATCGTGAAATTTCAACAATTCCTCCCTAATGTTGATATTCTTCTCCTTCGGAATAGTCATCAACGTCTCCTTATTACCTAAAAAATCCAGTTTTTAAACAATTTTAATTCTTAAAGAAAGACCAACCAGTGCCAAAAGTATGATAGGAGTGATTCGGATCGGCTAGATGTTTCTCTAATTGATCCTTCCGCCATACATCACTAGGCTTGTTTTTTTCATGTTCCGAATTCACGGCGTTTATTTCACGATCAGTTGCACTCTCTGTAAATAGCGGCGCTACGAAAAATTGTGCAAACCTATCGAGTGCACCCTCCAATTTATCGGGAACGATATCGAAATAGAACATTGTATGATCGGAATATGTAGCTGCATTACTGGCACCACCGTTTTGGTTTAAAAATCGACTATAATCGTTCTCGTCTGGGTATTTTTCAGTACCCAAAAACAGCATATGTTCACAGAAATGGGCTAAACCTTGTAATTCCCTAGGGTCGCTCATATAACCTATTTTATCAACAAATAAAATTCAATGATTTTTTTGGTTAGTTAGAATCATACCGACGTTAACATCGAGAGCGGCGGCCGATTTATCAGTGGTCGGATCGCTAATCAATAAAACTTTCATACGATTCGATAACTCTAAGCCACGATATGAGCATTTATCTTCCGGAGATTTTATTACATTTTCGACACGGCGCAACACAAGATTTGATCGATCCATTTTTCTTTTCGCCACTTTATCTACAGTAACACTAATTGAACTGAAATTTTTAAAATAATTACTTTTTAAATTGATATAACCTCAAATTACTAACCTATAGAAACACAATGTTTTCAAGCGATTCTTTGTTAGTTTGTTTACAATAATTAGGCTCCGCTTTACGAAATGCATTCAGGATTCGATTTTTTTTGAGTTACGTAATAATAAACGCTTTAAAAACTCCAAAATTTAATTAAAATTATTGAA